>OOFE01022845.1:9871-24004 GCA_900323365.1 Monocentris japonica | reverse complement strand
AGCCCCTACTTAGACACGCTATTGCCGGACATCTGTAAATTAAACACTCAACTTTTGTGGATATTTATAGCAAACTGATCCATTTGTTGTCAGTAAATGGGTCGAATACAGTTTTAAAGAATTTTAATTGGTACTGTACAATCTGAAACCAGCTGGAAATTGTCTGCATTGGTAAATGTACGGGTCAGGCCTATAAACAGGCTCAAACTCTATAGTATAAGATCAAATATGGTTTGGCTGCAACACACAATAATGTATTTTTCCTATTGAATGGTAAGAATAGGCCAACTGTAAAAGAACCAAACTAATGCATTGTGTTGTGTCGCTGTGGTTCTTTCGGCTTAATACACCGACCCTTAAAGCATACCGGTTCTGCATTATGAAGTTGGAGAAAAGGAAACCTGTTGCAGAATTTTGTGGTAATTAATGAGAAAATCACACAAATTGCCAATGTGAGCATATCACCAGGGTCACAGACATCCACCCACTGCAGATGGCGCCTTAGCAAACTAAGGTCTTTCTATTTACACACCAAAATAGCATTTCACCATAGCAATAAAAAGCAAAACATTCTGACTTCCATGTAATAAGTGCACAATTTTATGTTTTATGTTAATCACATATAAATCTCTTATCTTAAAATTAGTATACCAGCAGCTTAATGAATCACAATGGTCAGTACATGAAAATAAGCAAAAGTGGAACATTTTGCATTTAATTTCTTTATTTAGTCCCACTGAACTAAGCTATGGCGCTCTGCTGTGTGGTCAGTACATCCATCCATGGAGAGTCTCATTCTATCCCTTTTGTCTTTTGTTTGCTGCTTTCATCTGCCATTCAGCTCCATTCATCTCAGCGTCCTCATCTAAGGTCATCGTGCTGCACACAGCCAATGGGCATGTTTGATATTTGATATTCTATTCTTTAAGCCATATCAAGGAAGAGGGCCCTTATAAACTTCAGCATGTGTAATTCTCTTATCTGGTATCACGTCACAGAGAGAGAGAGACAGAGAGACAGCGTTGAAGTATAAGGGATTTTGTTGTTTGCCAACATGACTGTAATGCATATTTCTGTGGAGGTCGGCATTTGAGAGTAAAAAACACCAGCTGTCATGCAAGAAGTATTGAGTTTTTGCAATTTGGCCTTAACTTCAGGTGAATTGGTGTGGGGAAAGTGTGGATTTTGACCTGGACTGAGCTATCACCTGACACTTGGCACCTCCAAAACACAACCATAGTATGTATCAGATTCTTTTTATTGGCTTTGCTGAATTCTTTTGTCAATGAAATTCAGTTTTGAAACATACAGTATGTATAATTTACAATTGGGTTGATTTTCCCTTGAAATGCTTGGCACGCTGTGCCCTCTACTGGCGAAACGCTGTTCTGTTGTTCATATCGTTTTCCTACTGAGAAATGAGTATATGCTGCCCCCTTTTGGTGATTAATGGAAGGTGCAGACATGCAAAAATGAGTCTTGACACCACAGTGAGAACAATGGATAAAATAAGCCCTAGTGTCTGTAAAAATAGGCACAATATTGATTGATTTGCATGGCCGTTATCATCAGTGTTATTTTTCCCATACTAGATTAACTCAGATTTTGCAAAAGACTTTCTTGATATCAGTTCCGAGGTTTGTCTTAATCTTGCCTTCAGGTTGGTATACTGTCTCACACCCCTCAAATGTCAAGTAGGGTTCCTTAGGAGGAGATTTGCAGGACTTATCCTTGCAGAAACATGAAGAGATCAACTGGATCAAGCTCAGGATGGTCACTAGGAGCATTACAAACCCTAGAGACGAAAGCAGTCAGGTTAAGCTTCTGAAAAAAATCCAAATCCATCCAATCATGATTCAATCTGCATTTACCATTCTAAGGTGAATCTTACCGCAGTAGACTGTGTTTGTAGCCATGTCATGGACACGATAGCTTCTGGTGAACATTGCACCCAGGCCCAGAATGAGTATGGGGTAAACCGTGAATGTGTAGCGCATGTACTTGATGAACAGGGAGCTCTGCAGGACAAACCTGAGGGGAATCACATGAATTTTCATTAATTCATTTCAACATAGCAAAATCATCAGTGTTAAAAATCAACACTATGCCAGTGTTTATATAAATCACACATTTGATAGGTTTGAACACCTGCCCTAGATCAGCTCAATTAATCAGCACTTATCAATACTGGAAAAATTGCTATAACTGTTTCTAGTTAAATGAAAGCTTTCCATACTTTTGATTTTCTCTGAGAACCATGGAAAACAAATATCGGGCACTACTGAGACTCTTCGATCACATCCCATGCGTTAATTGCTGTTGTCTTCAAACCAATGATTTGAATTGTTTTCCTCGTTGATTTCCATTGTGCCTTACCAGGTCAATATGCACAAGAGGATGATGGTGAGGACAGTGGTGCTGGCCAGAGGGTCCTGCAGTCCAACCTTGTACTTGAGCACTATTCCAAAAGACACCACAGCTTCCACGAGAGCCCACCAGGCAAACAATGCCAACCCGTTCTGAGTCTGCCACAAATGATAGAGCAGATGCATTTAAACTAGAAATACACACAAAATTCAGTGAAACACTCTTGCTGATGGTGAAATGTTAAAACTAGGACTGATTTAACAAGGGAATTTTCACAATGCTTTAGCAATATTTCTACCGCTCATTCCCAACCTTGAATATTGCAGAATATGCAAGATAATTTTTAGTTTGTATCATGGTGTAACAAGTATTTTGTCAAAAGAAATGGCCTCACCAAGTAACGTATCCACCAGGCCTCACTGGGGTTGTTGATGACTAGCCAGGCTCTGTGCTTGTTCAGGTTACAGTAGGACATGTACAGCATAAAGAAGCTGTTGACTGGTGCAATCCATGTGAGGAAGAGGGCTCCGAGAAGATCACTATAAAAAGAAACTTGGATTTGCTTGTGCACATCTTGCATTTTGAATGTTTCTGTATGTGTGTTTTTCAGTGTGCATTAGGAAATTGTACACAACTTACTGTTTGTCCCACAGAAACTTGCTACAGAGTATTGCACTGTTAATCATGGCCCACATCAAGTAGAATATTGGAGGGTGGATCTCCGGATTGCAAGACAGAGGACCGAGCACATTTCTACAGATTAAATAATAATCTTAACCACCATCACATCACATGGTATGACCAGATGTATTTTCACAAGAATCAAAGTAATCCATTTGTATATAGCATGTAACATTACTATGCTGTTTTGTAGACAACAGCCTTTGTACCTTTTGAACAGATTGACAAACGCATGTATGAGCCACGCCAACGACCAAAAGTGAATCATAATCCAATTGTTTTCTGACCACCAGTCCATAGTCACCTCCAGGGCAAAGGTCTCAGACACATTCCTGGAGGAGGTCTTAAACAGAGCTATAGAGAGAGAAGAAGCGTGAGATCTCACTGCACCTAGCAGCGTAGAATCAATGTTAATGCATCAATGCAACTAATATTGATTCAACATCAGTTTTGCACCCTGAGGTAAACAATCAATCAATCAATGTTCAATGTTGTTTCAATCAGCATCAATCCTCAATTTAACATCAAATTAACATTGAAACAATGTAAAATTAAACCTGCTTTATGTACAGCAAGTCACCATAGACTCCTGCTGTACATGAAGCAGGGTTACTTGTATGTTGTGTCAATGGTACTTTGAAGTCAAATGAATGACTGAACATTGATGTTGGATCAAGATGATTTCAGCGTGCAAAACTGATGTTGACTCAGTGCAATGTTAGTCTGGGAATGAATGCTCTTGGCCCGGCCTCCATCTAGCTCAAGAGCTTGTAAAAATGACTTCAGGTACAATGAGGCAAGGCAAAGGTCTTTCAGAAAAAGTGTAGAGTGGAATGTCTTTATATTTCGTATAGCTAAGAGTTTAATATTTATATTTAATATTTTAATCAAGCTTTTATTTAATTTTAATCAATCATATTTGCTTTCCTTACATATGCCTTGGATGGTTTATCTCTTCTTTCTTTTCAAAAAGCACAAATACACAAATATATAAACACGACAAGAGAAACTCATTCAAACCATCAAATACTGGTATGCATCTGGTATAATTGCATGAAAATGGTAGCAGATGTCAAGTCACTTACCGTTGGGCACATTGGGGTCTTTTGCCAGATTACGGAAGATCTCTGAGCACACCTGACTAATGGCAGCCAGGGCGATGCTCACGCCGTGTATCACTACATGGTTGCTGCTTTTCAATCTGTCCCGTGAATACAGAAACATTTGGGACCCCACCATAGTGTCGGACTTCATTTCAGCAGGCAGTGAGGCACCACACTCCTTTGACCCACTGTGATTTCTCGGTGACGCCCTCTCGAATACTTTGGACTTCGGATAGCTATGACTTGGCCATTTTATGGCATTTGTGCGGGTTCACATCTTGTTAGTTTGTTGGTAGTGATGTAATAATACAGATGAATTATATACCTTAATGTGTGTCGGGGGAGGACCTTTCTGTTGCACAATGTTCAGATACATTCAGATTTGTTTAAATATTTCCTTTCTGTCTTCCTCTCTGTCCAAACTAGCAGATGTTGACACTAGGACGCTTTACCAGGAGGCTGTCTTGTTTTGGTACATTGATTCAGTTTTGGCTTGGTAGCATTACATTACATACATAGGCACAGTTTAAAATGTCAGGTTCGATATGCTCTGGCTTAACCCGAACCCTAAATACAAGCTTATTATAACACACAGAGGCCTATTTGATTCAAAAGTACATTTTATTCAATCAAAATAGATTGTCAATTTAGGATTGTGCCAGCTAAACAGTCTCCCACAGTGTCTTTCTTTTTAAAATGGCCCTAACCAGACAGAAGGTGCATTCACTTCCTGAATTTTCAACACTGCACATTGAATTACCTAGTGCAGAAGAAGGTTTTTCCTTTTACAGCTGGTATAAATGTTCACTATTTTGTACAGCGATTTCACAGCATGGGAAATTGAAGCACCATCAATAAATAATTGAGGAAAGTAATCATACTATACTTGTTTCTCCATTGTATATATTATTATAGAACTACACCAACCTTTTGGGAGTTTGGTCACCTTACCCAATAACTGACTGAATATCTGGATATCTGGACTTCACTAATGATGATCATTGAGATTTTGTTTTCAGAAGTTATGAATCTGCAGGCCATAGAATAAAAAACAACACCAGATTTGGGTTATTAAAACGATCTGTCTTCATACTTAAATTATACTTAAATGTTAAATAACCCACAGTTATTTAACACGCTATAATAGACAGAGTTATCTACCAGACTGAGATGATTTTGGTGCCAATCCTCTCCTCAGATATTGGTTGAAGGTGACCAATAAGTCCCAAAATGTTGCCGCAGTCCTTTAAATTCTGTTTAAAAAATGGAAGCCTGTTATATGTAGTAAATACAAATTGATTTTCATAAAACAATTAAACCATATATCGAAGAATTGGGGCTCACAAGATCATTCTGTGTCCACTTTTTCAAAACCAATTTAAACTATAATTCATAAAAAGAGTTTCCTCTGTGTCAAGGCAATATCCACCGGTGACATAGTGAGACCACCGTCACTGTACAGCGGTCGCTTCCAGTGCCTCCATATGATCAGGGCAATGCGTGCCACAAACATGATGCAGGATGTAGCCAGGATTAAAGCTGAAGAGGAAAGATCAAATATATGGGTCCGTGTACCATTTACCAGGCAAATTCAATCAATTAACAAAAAGTATTGGAAAAATATATGGTATGGAGTTCAAATGACAAACAGTACCAGTAAAGACGTAAATGTGGCTTCCAAGGCTTCCAGAATTGAGCAGACTTCCTGTTAACCACAGGATTACCACAGGGTAGATGGTCACGATGTAACGCACATGCTCATCCAGGTAGAAGTTCTCCAATAAAAACCTGGGAGATGAAAAATTTGAAATGTATACAAAAGAGACGAAGACATAAGAGACCCTTAAAACAAAGAATAGCTGAATGACGGACACTCACCATGCTAACAGTTCCATCAGAAGCAGCATCAGTGACAGCATTGCACAGTCACACCTAGAGGCTGGTGTGCGATGCTCTAAGTATATCGCCAAATTTAGCAAAGTGCAGACGGCCCCCCACGTTGCATACATCGCTATTCCATTTTGCACCTGATTTGACCGATAGAAGGAAAGCTTGAAAGCGTCTCTCAAACGATTTAACTTTCTCAACATATTTTCAGAACAGATTGCATACGGACCTGACACTGAGTTCAGTAAACATAGCAAAAAAAAAAAAAAACAGCCAATGTGGAGGCTGTAAGCAGCTCACAGGCAGCAGGCAATATCCTAATGCTATAGCAATTGGCGACTTGTTGTAGAAATACATTTCCTGAACAGGATGCTAGTCTGTCACAGGGCTTCATCCCTCACCCCATTCTTTGATGTGGAGTGCAAGGCAGAGAGGGACTGCAAACCAGTTTTAGGGTATTTGCTGTGGCCCAGCTGGGTTGCGTCTAAACTCCTAATCTCAGGACACATGCTCTGCACAAGGCCACTGAGCTGATCTCCTGAGCTAGAACGGTTCGCTGCTCTAGTCACAGGCCCTTCGGCAAGGATGCACGCTTAAGACATGAGTGATGGGCCAGTGGTCAACCTCTCTAACCTCACGGAGAGCCTGTCAGCAGTGTGAAATGGGGCTTAACCAATGTAATGTTGCTGATTGATTGGTTTCCCAGAAAGAGATTAAAGGGAATACAACTGAATATGATCTTTTATCTTTTTCCTCCTATGATCTAGTACAGGTTAGTCTGTACGAGTGAACATTCTGCACTGCCCCCTATAGCAGAGAGAAATACTTGGCAGCAATGGAACTGGGCCTGTGATACTACTGTGTATGGAATAAGTGTATATTTTTTAGGTTCAGAAGTAGCAGTACAGTAATGCATGATCCATTTGGATGTAAAAGCTAAGATAAACATGGTGTGAGCTTAGAAGGACAGTTTTCCCTTCACTGACAAGAAGGTTACGCATCAGTGTTCATCGCACAGATACTGTAGTTGTCCGAGGGCATTAGAATAACAGACAGTATGTGAATTTTCAAATTAAGTGTTACTTCAGCTGAGTAGAGATATCCAAAAATCCTATTTGTCTACGATAAGGCTTGGTTCATTTCTAGGAAATTGGCCATGACATAGTTTTACCAATATTCTGATGAGCCAGAGGTCTGCAGTGTGATATTTGTTCAACCAGGCTCCATAGACCCTCAGTCCACGGCAGGAGAAAAAGAGAATCATGTAGCCGGTGAAAGTCATTAATGCTGAGATTATCAGTGCTGGCAACAACAGCCTATGACACACACAGAAAAGTACACATTAACTGTAAACTATCAGGAAAATACAAGGTTTTAAAAGTAGATAGACAGGATGCACATCAAAACCCTAAAACTGTGTACTTACTCTCTGTCAAATAGAATTAACCATGCCATGTTCAAACACATATTGATGATCACAGAGACATGAAATCCATAGGGCAGCGCTGCTGGAGTGGTGTACATCCATTCATAAACATTCCTGTAGAACAACGATAACACTGCCAGAATCAGGAGGGAAAATACACCAGAGCAAACAAATCCTGCCTGTGGCAAAATAATGTGACATTTCCTACAATGGCAGAGCAATCTGCAACATGTAAAGGGGAAAATGACTGGATAGGGTGCAATGCTGAATGATAAATTGGCACGGCAGTAGATTGAGTTTACAGTGTGCAATAATGCAAGACTAGGAGTGTTAAGAAATGGGCAAAACACTCCAATTGGTGGTATCAACTTTTTTGAATTATCATGTATGAATGTATGAAAAATGAATGAGTGGTGAAGCTGCACACGATGAAGAGGAGCAGAAGCCTACCTTCTACACAGCCCCGTTAAAAAGTATGTAAACATGCAAAAGATCCAAACATATAGGAAATCCCACACAACAAGGCACCACCATGCAGGGGTTATAGGTGTTGCATACTTCAATGTGGCATCCTCTGTACTCTGTTTGAAAACACCTGAATGAACACACGTACCATTTATCATATATATTGTAACATACAGTACAGAGCTGCCATTGATTTGATTGATCTGACCAATATTCACCTGATTTAGCACCAAATCCTGCCATTGTGTTGAGGGTCATTGCAACTAAAAAGGTGAGCAATCCAAGAACCATGAGCACAACACGGGCTGGGTTGCGATTTGCCATATCGTGATCTGAGGGTGAAATTACACAAGAGTGAGCAGTCATTTTAGACAGAAAAGAATAAATAGTGTAATCCAGTAAAGAGTGAATACTTGTTTATCTTACATACACTAATAATCTTACAACCTACCTCTTCATACATCTGCATTAATGAATATTTGGGTCCTTTCTGCAGGAAATGCATGCAGAGTTTCCCAGCAAGTCAAGGGAAGGGCAGTAACAATCAGTCTCATCCCATTTTATGGTCCCACAATACACATTTGTTATCTTCATGTATCATAAAAAAAATGTTGTTTCGTTGTTGAAAGCAGCGATAAAGAACAGAATCTTACAACAGTACAAGGCCAAAGGTAAGAGAGGGGACAGTGAGACTTTAGAGCAGGAACAGTCATTTTACTACAGTAAAAGTGCCAGCTATAAAATATAAATCCCTTGGTTTTAGCATTAGCTCACCTGGACATCATCAGCACATACAGGCTGTTTTTCCACTTGGGGTATCAGTATTTGCAGAGAGGTAAAAATTACTTCTTAAAAAACTAGCCAGGTTACATGTGTCAGAAGTATGATTTATAGACATTTAAAAAAAAATGAAAGCAAGTAATGCCCCTACTGATATATATGGGGGAGCCAATATGAGTAGTTGTTCATGAATGCATATGAGATTGTGTGTGTCAGGAAGTGAAAAAGTTTTATCAAAGGGAAATATTGCAGTTAATAGCGCAGTAAAGCCCCAATCTGTAATTAGATTACGCTGCTGAACCACTGCTATCTTTGGTTATGTTTTGGATTGAAGACATTTTTTTCACCCTCCAATGGTTTGATGTATTGACACTAGCACTGGGCATATTTTAAAGCTATGAATGGTTTATTTAGGCTTACATTGTTTGCAAATATTGGGACAAAGTGGGAATGCATTCATGGTGGGATCAGTGGGTTGCAAAGAGCTGCAAAACTTACCATGCAGAAATCATGTATCTGTCAATCTGTCACAGGTGATTTGGGTTCCACCCTTGCTATAAAGGTGGCAATCTGGCTGTTTGCCTTCTTAAAATGCACTTGCACGATTGATGAAGTGTCTGTGAAGTTGCTGAATGTGCTGTGTGTACAGCTTCCTTCCACACAGTGGCACCATTGCATGATACTGTGGCAGCGTGGTATTGTGGTAGCGATTGGTATCATTTTATTTAATAATTTAATTGTTAAATAATGTTTCTTGTAAATTAGTTCTTAATTTAAAGGTAGTAATCTATTTCAGAGTTTCCCTGTCATTGAATAGCTGGGTGGGTAACCATTATGGATTTCAGTGGAGAGGTTGGCCAGTGGTTTTAACATTGAAAACACACTTTTTTGGCATGAAAATGGAAAGATGGAAAAATATTGAATATCGGCACAAAACATTGTCTATCAGCAGCTTCAATATAAAAATATTGGTATCAGTATCAGCCTACAAAAACCCATATCGGTCGAACCCTAATTTAATCAATCATGTTGTGTCATTATCCATGTGATCCAATTATTCTGGTTTTGAGACCTGGGTATGTGGGCAAGCAGGCCGTGGCCCGGTGTTACGGCTGAGATTCCACCTTTCTGAAGGGAGCACTCGACCCAGGAAACCTCCCTTGCCAGTTCTCTCGCCCAGCACCAGATGTTACCCCATGGTGTATTGTACTTCAAACACTCGGCAATAATTAATGGAGAGCTCCCTTGGGAGCTCTTGGATTAAGGGCTCACACACATGTACACACACATACAGACACAGCTATATACCCATACACACACACACACACACACACACACACACATACATACACACGTACTGTATATGCTGGAGGTAGCGTGGCGCTTGACACCTGATACATGTGGGAGAAAATGAAAACTCTGTATTGATGCTTATGAACGCTACCGATACTTCATGGCCATCAAGCACACTCGCCACTGTACAGAGCTAAATATATCAGAAGAACACTTTACATCGCTGCTGTGTTTATACTCACCCACAGTACAACATCTTGGCATCCTATAATGACCCATCCTAACTTTGATATTTGCTTTATTAATGATGTTTTAATCCTACAGTACATTGCATTTTGATGTTACCTTCAATTTCATTGACAGATGACCCAAAAATACTGCTGGCAGAGGACAAGGCCCAATTTGTCGGGTGCTCATCATCTAATGAATGAAATCATATCCAATTACATGCACGCCATCTTTGATCACTTACATTATGATGGATGTGTGTGACGATGGGCATTATAATACATCGTTGTCACTATGGCAATAAATTACGATTCACATTATGACTCATGTACTTCTTGGCAAAAAGGACAATGAATTCTCACAGGTTTTCAGCATCACACAGTCATTACATCCTTAAAAACTGTTAAATATCAAAATATTGTTAATGTCTCTCATGGACCCTGGGATGCAGTTACCTTGTAACTAGTGGGGATATGGATAAATAAACAACGCACACTTTGTGCCAGGCAATCTTGATCTCAGAAAAATATTTGAAAACATCTCAGTAATGAATGCCAGCTGCTTCCCTGGTGTCTTTTCTAAGCAGACTAGATTGGACTATTGAGGCATTCCTACATGAACAGTTTGGTAATTAGGAGCCATGACTAACAAGCTCCGTGTATTTGGACTGTTTACTCCCTATCTCCCCACAGCCCAGGCTATGTGACTTTCACGCTAAATTTGTGGCCGGCATTTTGGATCCCTCTGAAACCAACTCGGCCCCTAATGTCACAATTAAGTTGCCATGACCAATAGTGGTGGCTGTGCCAACTAGATTGCAAATGAGGATGGAAAAGGACAACAAAGGTGAGAGTAGAGGATATTATCCTGTAAATGTAGGAATTAACACTCTTACTTTGGACAAAATAATGGTCGTGCCTTGCATTTATCATAAAACTATCTTGAAACTGTACAATATGTATAATCCAAAAATCTAAACATTACAGGCACATTTCAAAGTCAATATTAATAATTATAATATAAAATATTCTGGCTCAAATATTGCCAAGTAGGGGAGACCGGGGCATCTTGTCACACTTTTCACACTCTTTTATACACTCTATGGCCAAAAGTCAGTGGACACCCCTACTAATTATTGAGTTCAGGTGCCACACCCATTGCTAACAGGTGCATAAAATCCAGCACATAGCCATGAAATCTCCACAGACAAACATTTAGAATGGGTGGTAAAGAGCTCAGTGATTTTAAACGTGGTACTGTCATAGGATGCCACCTTTGCCACAAGTCAGTTCGTGAAATTTCTGCCTTACTAGATGTACCTTGGTCAACTGTAAGTGCTATTATTGTGAAGTGGAAGCGCCTAGGAGCAACAACAGCTCAGCCACGAAGTGGTAGACCACGCAATCTCACCGAGCGGGACCAACGAGTGTTGAAGCGCGTGGCACATAAGAATTGCCAATCATCTGTTGCAGCACTCACTACAGAGTTCCAAACTGCCTCTGGAAGCAACAACAGCACAAGAACTATGCGTCGGGAGCTTCATGAAATGGGTTTCCATGGCCGAGCAGCTGCACGCAAGCCTCACATCACCATGCACAATGCCAAGCGGAGTGGTGTAAAGCACGCCGCAACTGGACTCTGGAGCAGTGGAAACGTGTTCTTTGGAGTGATTTGGCAGATGCCAGGAGAACGCTACCTACTGGGATGCATAGAGCCTACTGTGAAGTTTGGTCGAGGAGGGACAATGGTCTGGGGTTTTTCAGGGTTTGGGCTTGGCCCCTTAGTTCCAGTGAAGGGTAATCTTAATGCTACAGGATACGAAGACATTTTAGCCATTTTAGCCAAGCGCTTCTAACATTGTGGCAACAGTTTGAGGAAGGCCCTTTGCTGTTCCAGCATGACTGTGCCCCTGTGCACAAAGCAAGGTCCATAAAGACATGGTTAGACGAGTTTGGTGTGGGGGAACTCGATTGGCCTGCACAGAGCCCTGACCTCAACCTCATTGAACACCTTTGGGAGGAATTAGAGCACTGATTGCGAGCCAGGCCTTCTCGTCCAACATCACTGCCGGACCTCACAAATGCTCTTTTGGCTGAATGGGCACAAATTTCCACAGACACACTCCAAAAGTTTGTGGAAAGCCTTCCCAGAAGAGTGGCGGCTGTTATAGACACAAAGGGGGGTCCAAGTCCATATTAATGCCCATGGTTTTAGAATGGGATATCCAGCAAGCTCATATAGGTGTGATGGTCAAGTGTCCACTGACTTTTGGCCATATAGTGTATATCTTGGGCTCAATACATCATATTGTTAAATTGCATACCAAATGAAAGAACAAAGTCTCAGGCATATATTTTGTATTCATTTCATTTTCATATCTTATTTCAGTACCGAGTTATAGGCATTTAAATAGTGAGTGTGCACGTGACATGTTGTCCCATCAGCAGGTAAGTTGTCACACTATGTGGGGTAAGACGACACACTGGATTTTGCAACAAATAAAACAAGAACCAATTCATTGTTGGGTTATTTTCTTCAAATTCAAAATTAAATTCAGCTACAGAAAAAAAGATTGATTAATCATTGAACTTGAATCAATCCAGGAACGTGGCCATTAAATCAGTCCCAACTACAACAACTGGAAAATCATTTCAAGCAAACTCAACAAATCTCAAACCGGGTCTCAAACCTCACTAGACAGACTCGTCATCAGAATTGCAGTTCTGGCACACATAAATTGCCTTGCCAGGGGTGCACTCTTCATGAGCTCACTGTTTGCATTTCACGCACTGGACCCAATTCTCTCTTGGACGGCTGTTCGCAAATGGCTCCACACAAACAAGGCACAGGCACTCATCTTCATCTGATGAAGAGGCATCTGGAGTCTTTTTTATGCCTGCCTTCTTTTTCTTTGGTGTTTTAGATTTGGTTCCCCCACATTTCTTTTGGAATAGATTATTTTTAGCTTGTGCCTGCCTTACAGCTGCAAGTGTCTCCTTCACTGGTGTGTCAGTGAGAATAGCAGTATTTCTTTTTTTTTGGTTGGCGGGCTAGTTTTCTTGGACCAGCTTTTGGGTATGGCCAAATGTCCTCTGGAGTTGATTGGTAGGTGGAGCTGGCATTACTAGGCAAGGGTGAGGTGGTGCTAATGGGCAGGGCTGGGTTAGTGCTGGGGCCTGGCAAGACTGGGTTAGTGCTGGGGCCTGGCAAGACTGGGTTGGTGCTGGGGCCTGGCAAGACTGGGTTGGTACTTGGGCCTGGCAAGACTGGGTTGGTACTTGGGCCTGGAAGTGCTGGGTTGGTGCTGGGGCCTCGAAGGGCTGGGTTGGTGCTGGGGCCTCGAAGGGCTGGGTCCTGAAAGGGGCGATCTGAGATATAGGATGGTGCAAATTTTGTCTCCAAGAACACATCCCTGTTGTAAGGTTGAACCCCTGTCACCCGAAAGCCGGCCTGAATATTCAGTGGGGTTGCAGCCAGAGGATATGCAATTGCCACAATCCCAGGGAGGTCATAGATTGTGATTGTTTTCCCTGGATTGTTCCTCATCCAGGAATCAGACACTGAGCTTATGTGCCTCTTCAGCGGCCCATAAACGGTTCTGTCCAAAGGTTGCAGCCTATGTGAACAGTGGGGTTGGAAGGAGAGCATAATTATGCCATTTTCTTTGGCAAAGTTTAGTACATCAATGGAAAGATGGGAGCTGTGGTTGTCCAGGAGTATGCATGGCTTTTCCTTTGAACACGTGGCATGTTCAACAAAATGATTGAGGAAAGTGTGTTTCCTTCATCCAGCCAGAGGGGTTTGCTCCTCCTTTGCTGCCAGACGGTCCATTGTTGAGGAAGTGATCGCGGAAGTTCACCCAAGGGAATATGAGGGGGGAATATTGTTCCCTGTTGCTGAGAC
>OOFE01022842.1:0-13895 GCA_900323365.1 Monocentris japonica | reverse complement strand
GACACCTTTCTATCATAGCCAGCATTAACTTTTTCAGTAATTTGTGCTACAGTAGCTCTTCTGTGGGATCGGACCAGACAAGCTAGCCTTCGCTCCCCATGCGCATCAATGAGCCTTGGGCGCCCATGACCCTGTCGCCGGTTCACCGGTTGTCCTCCCTTGGACCACTTTTGGTAGGTACTAACCACTGCATACTGGGAACACTCCACAAGACCTGTCGTTTTGGAGATGCTCTGACCCAGTCGTCCAGCCATCACAATTTGACCCTTGTCAAAGTCGCTCAGATCCTTACACTTGCCCATTTTTCCTGCTTCCAACACATCAACTTCAAGAACTGACTGTTCACTAGCTTCCCAATATATCTCACCCCTTGACAGGTGCCATTGTAATGAGATAATCAATGTTATTCACTTCACCTGTCAGTGGTTTTAATGTTGTGGCTGATCGGTGTATGTACCTATTAAAAAGTGGGTACCCATTTTTTTATTTGTGGAACAGAGTTAAGGGCTGAATGAGAGTCTATGATACTGCACCAGTCTTGCTAAAATAACTGAATCATACAGTAACAGTAGACAACAGAGGAAAGGAACTGATGATGACCTGATGGGCCGAAGTGTCTGTTGTATTTATTTTTCACTATTTTGCACTTTTTGAGCATTTTTTGCACCATGAGTTATTAAAGAACTCTTTTTGCTATGTCAGCTCCCTGATTTATTTTTTTGAAGCATTTTTATGCTCTAGCAAATCAGTGTGTGGGTTCCTCTATCGTCTAATGTTGGAATAGAGTTTATCAACTTTTTAGGCTGATATAAATCTTTGTGACATAAATCCATATACATCATCCTAAGTAGTATCAAAAAGATGAACGTTATATGAAGATATGGTCTTTTGAGAATGAAAGCAGGAATGACTGCTTTTATGAAAATAGAGCTTTTATAATGGTTTATATTGGTGGTTGTTTGCCTCGTGATGATCACAGACTGGAGGTCATAGATTACCCATTTTTTATGTACCACTACAACACTGGTTATAACTATCTAGAACTAGCTATAACATTCAAAAACGTAGAAACGCCAACTGTTAAGTTGTGGTCTAGTTCTGACTGAGTGAGCATGCTTTGTTGCTGACGGTTTCTGAGGTCTAACTCTGTGCAGGGGAACATCTGTTACTCCCTGCCTCCACAATAGCACAACTCTGCCGGGATGCAATGAGAGGTCAAAAGATCAGTGCCTTCCCCTCGTCCACACAAACACACACACACACACACACATACATGACACACGACACACGCACGCACATACACATGCAGACACCTCACGCCGGCTGCTCTGTTTTCCTATTGTGCGCCACGGCTTTCCAAGGATAGGGGAGCGATGAAAACGCGCACCTGTTTTAGAGGCATTACGGTAGCACAGCAAACTGTCCCCCTGCAACACACACTCACGCTCACACACAACCCGAGTAATTCAACCCTGATTTCCAGCGAACGAGCAAGCAACAGACGGGATGCCAAAACTGAGGACCAGTGGAGAGGCTATACACGCTGAATAAGCCACTACAAGAGATAGCGGGGGAAGCAGACGCACCGAAACAAGCCGAGAAGCTGCGCTCTTTCTCCGCGTCAACTTGCGCACAGTGCCAGAGTTTTAGCGGCAGTATTGTTCTGACTTCACTCCAGAGGGGCCACTCCGAGGAGAGAGGACGCACACAAAAGGGAAAAGGAAAGGAAAGGAAAGGACTAACGAGCACGCTTTGTCGTTTAAAGTAATGGTCCTGCGGTCTTAGATCCTAGATTTCTCTTTCTCTCTCTCTCTCCTCTCTTTCTTTCTTTTTTTTTTCTTCTTCAATTTTTGCTCCCGTCGGTTTGTGTCCCCTTTGTCGCCGAGAGAGAGTGGACTCGCCGGGGCTTTGAGGAGCAGAAGCGGGCTGTCCACATGGTCCAACCACTGGCGTGAAAGTTGACTTCTTCAGAAAACAAGAGAACAGGTTGATACACTATCTACACCTTATTTTTCCCTTCTTTCTTTCTTTCCTCACTCCGTGCCTTCATTGAAACTCTCTGCGATACATACATAACTAAAAAACAACAACAGCCGGGCTTCAACTTTCACTACACGTTTGTGAAACTCAAATCAGGCTAATACTATAATAGGGTATTATAGGTTATTACAGCGTGCAGTCGGTGTTGTCCCCTTTCGGTTCTTTTCTCCGTCCACATCTCATATTAAGTTTGATTCTCTCCACTGGAGTCTAGACGTTGAAACTCTTATCAGGCACTTTAAAAATCTCTTTAAAGTGGTTTTATTCAATTTCGCCAATAGAAAGAAAAAAGGTGCAATGGTCGAAAAAGTTTCCCTCGACCTCTCCCCCAGTTTCACACGTGCTACAACCTATCAAGTGTCTAAGGAGTTAGTTTTAATCGACATTTATCTTGATGGGGTAGCCCTACTTATTTTTTTTGTCTAATAATTTGTTGAGGAATAATCGTTTTGGGGCAGAGTGGGCCAGTGCTTATGGAAGGTGTCAGGGTCTGAAATCTTTGCTCATGAAACAACAAAAAAAGTTTTTTCTTTTTTTTCCAGAGGCTATAGGACTAACTAAGATGTCGGGAGGAGATTTGAATGGAAGCACTTTGCCTTCTCGTTAATAGGCTAACCCTTGTTGAAGGGTGAAAACATCGAGATAGTTATATATGGTGTTAATTTTACACACCCGTTCGAGGATCGTTTGAATCCCCTTTGACTGCTGTATTCCCGGAGTTCACACCCGCAGCGATGTCTTTAATTTTTGAATCATATAATTTCTTCTGATATTTAAACATCAATGTTTAACATTACAGAGAGGACTTGTTTCATTCTACACTGACGACAATAGACCTAATTCTTGTCTTCGAAGATAAAAACGCTTTCCTGTGGACATGGACAATAGGTCACGAAACAATTCATTATTTTAAAACGATTTTGACTCTTGATATTTGGAGCGTATATTTTCGTGACTTCACTAATTTGTCTGTTTTCTAGGCTATACGTTATTTTCCATATGATCTTATTGAATTACGCTGACAACACTAACAGAGCTGGAAGTCTTACCAGCAGGCCGTGGAGTGACTTTGTTTCCTACACAAGTTTAATTCCAGTTTTAATGATGAGTATGATTGATTCAAGCATTAGACAAATGAATGGGGAAAAGCGAAGACGGTCTTTCTTTTTGATGATAAAATAGAAAGTACATTCCCACATAGATTAGGCTACTAGTTTTGACCGAGAAAATAGAATAGATTTACACACGGAGGGGGTTGAAAAATACGCTATACCAAAATCTCTGCGTGGCCTAAATGTTTTTCTCCTTCTTTTTTTTGCAGTTTTACAAAATGCTTGAAAGAAAAGCCACAAAGGAAAATGAGGCCGTGTGATGAGTTATTTTTCTCAACAAGTTAAAACTGAATGGTGATATTCTGTGGCCTATAATTTTTAATAGCATAGGCCTACTCTTGTTTGCGTTAAATAGTTTAGATTTGCCAATCACTAACTGTAGCCTACATCTTTTTATTGTGTTGCCGGCTATCCCGTGCAGGCACGATGTAACAACAACTAAAGTGTTTGGAAGTTTTAGTTGTTGTTTGTTTTTGTCTACAAAATAAATCTCGCTGTATCGCCTCAAATATCAACCATCAGCTAGAACATTCCCGCATGTCAGATGGACTGGTGTCCCGCATGATGGAGAGATGCAGAAAAAGAGGGAGAGACGAAATGACAATTAATTGCTGTTGCTTGTCTGTCACTGAGAGAAAAGGCAGGCCGTGTGGGTGCACACCCTGACATGGGCGTTATTGCCCCTTGATTGATGGGCGCTGGGGCATTTGGCATAATTAATTTTATTTACTATGTCCTCTCTCTCCCTCTCTCCTGTTGTGTCTCCCCCTGTCCTCTGTGGTGGCATTTCCACGACGTGATGACATACTTTTAATTGCACTTTAATAGAAGATCCAGCGGGAATGAAAAAGCTCTTCATCACATTTTATGACCTTGTCACATTTCAGACAAGAAAACAGGCATTTTTGTGGTGGTTTTGGACCCATGGTGAAAAGTCTTTGCAGAATAAAAAAAACAGTCTGATGAACGTCTTATTCTTCTGTAGGAATCACATTTAAAGTTGTAGTTACACAAAAAGTACATTAAATTGCGTGATTCCGTATGATTAGTGTTGCGTTGGCATTCGCCCTAGAGCCTGATGTTGCAGTTTATTTAAAAACCCTTACAAACTACATCAGCATTAGGGGCTATTATTAGTTCATTATTAGTTAAGATCAAAGGGGTTGAATATATTTATATATTTAAACATATGTCAATCCTTTTCTGATCAGTGTAAAAATAATTCACACAATTGTGTGTTGCCAGTATCCTTTACTATTCCAGCTCACAGGATTCTATTCTCTGCATTTTTTTCCAGTGCACCATTCCCTTACTAAATGTGACTGAACCTGTTTCCCAGAAATATGGAAAAATTATTCAGTCAAAAAAGTCTTGTTTCTTGTTTTATTTCTATTTTGAAAAATGAAGATTCAGCAGTTCAGATGGCTCATTTAAGACAGTGATGATTGGATCTGAAGAGTTGCAGGTGTGATTCCCACAAATTACTGAATGTATGAGTTAATTGTAAATTTCTGGTCTGTTTAATGGCTTCATATATATTCACTTGCCAACCTCAATAAGAAATGCCAACTGCGGAGTTGGGAGAAAATGGTGTGACTCTGCTGAAAGATAGAGGAATGAATCTTTTTCTTATTTTTATTCAGAAAATGTGGCACTTACCAACAGTACAAAATCACCTTGAAGTTCATCATTTCTTTGTAGTGCTGTACTGATTGGCAATGGCTTCAGTTACAAGGTTTTCATAAAATGAGAATGGGAGCCCATGAGACAAAAGAGTGTATTTGTGAGGTAGAAGAAGTTATTTGGAAAAACAGAGAGGACGTGTTCAGGAAGCCAGAGGTGTCAGAGAAAGATTGACTTTCTCTGCTGTCTGTCGGCTATTGTGTGTCTGTGTGTTTGCCTCAGCGCCGACACTTTTTTTCATCTGAGCTGTTCAAACACTTTTCCTTCTTTTCTTTTTTCCTCAACAGCTGTGTCTTTTCCATGTCCTGTTTTGTTTCATTAATAGTTGTCCATGCACTGCTGAGAATGATTTTTATCAGGTTCATGTCTGTTCTCCACCATGCACCATGTTATGTTTACTGGCACCTTACTTAGATGATGATTTTTAGCTCAATCGTTTGTGTGTTTGCATTTTAAAAATGTTTGTGTATGGTGTTACTGGAACATGTTTGAGACCGTCTAGAGACAGGCAATAATGACTGTGAATCTCATGTGCTTTAAAACCCCTTCAGCAGGATTAAAAGCCACCGACATGATTGTGTTAGTCCATAAACTCACTCAGAGAGTCCTTACCTCAAGCATGAGCATGTGTGAATGTATGTGTGGAAGAGTGTATATATCTAAGTGTGTGAGTGTGTGTGTACACAAGAGTACTTATTCTACATTCACCTGAGTCCTGCCTGAGTGAAAATGGGCAGTATTTGAAGTTTTAAATGTCCTGTGCGTCGGTAGTGTTGATGGCTCGCCTGTCCGTCCTGCCATCTCTCTCCATCTCTCTCTCTCTCTCTCTGTTCATTAAAGCTCTCCTGCTATCCCAAACCCACAAGTCTGAGTGGGCTTTTTGCTCCAAAGTGATGCTGAAGAGCACCCATATATGACACTGCTATACATGTAGAATTTGACCCATAGATACTCACGGATTTACCTCTTTTGTAGCTCTTAGTGCATTACCTGCTTTAAAGCTGAAATGGTTAAAATTTCAATATCCTTTAGATGGGATTTGAAGATAGCAAAATATTTCTGTGCAGGCAGAGAAAGCATTTTTTAATTGAATTGTTTAAAGTGTTGGTCCTGAAGCTGTGACTATTACTGTGGCGCATGTGTGTGTGTGTGTGTGTTGGGCTTTAAATCCAGAAACACTGTCATATACTATTATTCTGTTATTCTACAGTATGTAGCAACTCTATAATTACTGTGTTAAAATGATAAATGAAACATATTTATAACTTCAATAATTAGAATTAACTACATATCAGTGCTTTTTTTGGAATAGAATTATTCCTTTTTCCATTGATATAAAAAGATGCAAAAAGAAAATCTGTTCATCTCCCAATATAATCACTAAATAATCAGAAAACAGCATCCTGATATCACGCCATTGCAATAGCATTTACTGCTTTGTTACCTCTTAAATAAAAACAAATTAAGTTGTCGTTAATAAATGAATGTCAATGAAAAACGTTAATGAATGACAAACGAATGGAAGAATTGAAGGTATTATTGTGGAAGGTATTATTATTATTGAGTTGGGGGAATGTTCTGGTTGTGTGCTGGAGTGATTGACTGGAGAGTGGAGCTGCCGCCACATTGCTTTAGACTGAGGCCTGATTATACATGTGGTTCTAATTGAACCTGTTATTTGGGAGTTGAGGGCTGAATACGTGTGTGTCTGTGTTAGTGTGTGTGTGTTCGTGTGTGTGTGTGTGCGCGTGCGCGCCTGTCTGTGTGTGCACATAATAAATCCCACACATTTTTCGAAGATGAGATGTGTTTTTATGAAGGGTCAGAAGGAGGTGTCATACAGAAAAGGTGCAGGAGGGCAGAAGAGGAGTAGAAGGAAGAGGAGGAAGAGGAGGAGAGTAGGAAGATGCCTTTGGCGGTCTCTAGGAAGATGAGTATGAGTTCCCGGACAGCGGTGGGTCTTGTTGTCTGTATTATGTAATGACGACACTCTCAGTCACAACTTAATTCTCTAAAATTCACTCATTTTTCTCATCTAATCGATAAGGTAATCATCTTGCCTGACATCACATTTTAGCCCGTGGTCATGAAACATGTCCGTGTGTTTCAGAGGTGACATTCCTTAAGTTTGGTGCCTGGGAGGCAGCTTGGCTCTGCCGGTGTTTCTCCAGCTCCAGAGAACGTCGGCCCATTAACAGCTGATGGATGTGGGAGGGAGTGACCCAACAGCTCGGAGAGGAAGGGACTGTTTCCTATGGGCTGAGGGGAAAGGGAAGCTACAGTGTAGAAGGACCGAGAGAGAGTGAGAGAGACTGAGAGCGAGAGACAGCGTATGAGTGAATGGCTGGATAAAGAGAGGGAAATGACAATCCAAGTATTTTAGGCATGGGTCATTATAGCTGAGGAAGCATTAGATCAGCCTCTCCAGAGTGAGCTTGGCAGCCAGGGGCCAGCTGTAGCACCTGATTCCAAGGCTGGAGCAGAGAGGGGACTGGAGGGGAGGACCGGAGGAGAGGGCTGCGGTGGTGGAGTCTGGGGGAATGAGAGCAGACTGAGTGGAGCAAGGCAGTACAATTATCAAGCTTGATTTCACAGAGAGCGAGAATGAGAAAGAGACAGAGAGGATCAGGGTCATGAGGTGGGTAGCACTAAGTGTGTCACAGCCAGGTCCAGTACCTGGGACGGGCAGTAGAAGTAGAAGAACCCGAGGAGGTATGTGTGTGTTTAAAATTTAGAGAACCCCTGGTGTGTTGAAGACAGAGCATCGTCATAAAAAAGCTCTCATCGGTCGTTGTGTCCCCTGCTAACTCTGCATCGGTTCTGACAGCTGTATTTGTGTTATGGATTTTCCTTCACTCCGTCCCGTCTCCCTTTTCTTTTCCCTGCCTCCCTCTCTCAGTAGTCGGCTCTCCTCCTCTCCATCGCCTCCACCCTATGACCTTTTGTAAGCGCTTCATCAGAGAGCCGTTGGTGTTTTCCAAAGCGCTGCGACAAACTGACAGGGCAGCCGTCAATCGAACGGAGAACCGAGGGAACAGATCACTGCAAAGCTCCTTTCAAAACAACAATGTGACTAAACTTTCTGCAGCACTGCTTTAATGTGTATTGAAAGGGTGGCTTTGAAGGGTAGGTGACAGCTGTACAGCGGAAGACTCAGAGCTTTATGGATACATACGCACACACACACACATACACAAACACACACCCACACACACTTTGCACATTTCATAAACCATCTGCCTGTAGAGAGGCGTTACACAGTCCTTAAACGCTCATCTCTCCGTAGCGTAGCAGCGCTGAAATCTGCCAGGCGGGCGAGCGAGTGCTGCGACAGTGCGTTGAGATTCCCACTCGGGGAATGGTGAAGCGAGAGGAGGAGCACACAGGGATTCACATTCAGGTTCATAAACTGTCCACTCTCACTGATTTAGCTCAAATCTCTCTGCACAATACTGTGGATACCGTTACCTAAACACACTTTTACATGTCATGCTCTCACGAAAAAATTGCCTGCATTTAGTTTTCATTTTACATTTCATTTTGGTGTTCAGTTTATTTGTGGTTTGTATTTTGGACTCCAATTATCTGATTTCTTGTTAGCTTGATTTATTTTTTAAATTATTTTCATTTGTATCAGAATATTTGTATTGCTGTTCATCGAAGGTAGCTGTGTATTAAGTGTAATGTATGATGGTAGGAGCCCACTCTTCCCCTGTAAGTGTTCCTCCCCATCCTGGACCAGGGAAGGAATAACCATTTAAATGTATCTCATTATGTTTACTAATCCGTAAAGTATCGGGCGCTGGCTAACGCAGGCGAAAGAGAGGCTGCAGCGCTGGCGTAGACTGCTCTTTTATGGTATTAGTATTTGTGGTATTAGTTCCGGGGGACATGGGATGCCTACTTAAGCTATTAGCATGTGAGGCGCTGTGGGGTGATCCATCCCCTGACAGGACGAGCTGTTAACCAGTGTTAACCCACATCACAATAGGCTGCCAGGGTTGACGGATTGACAGAGCTCACTCTCACCACTCTCCAGGCCCGCCCTTCCTTCTTCCTCCTCTACATATAACCTCATTTGAAGTTTTGATAAAGTTAGAAGGGAAAAATGAGCCTATGAATTTACCTTTCCAAAACTCTTTGGTTGTAGAGGGAAGAAATTTTTAGAAGTAAATATGAAAGCAAAAGTCCCAAAGCAAAAGAGCAAAAGCTCTCTTTCTCTCTGTCTGTCTGTCTTGACTTCAATCCTCCTCCTCCTCTTCCTCCTGCTTTCCTGTGGCTCTTGAGGTGAAGAGACTATACAGTCTTTGCCCAGTGGGGGGTGAGGACTCTAAGGCTCCGACAGTGCCCTTTCAGAGAGGGGAGAGAGGGAGGGAGAGGGAGGGATAGGGAGGAGAGGAGGAGGGAAGGAGGGGAGGATCGCGATCGCTATAGCCGCTACCGAGAGTCTTGGAGATCAGTCAAAGACAAGAAGGATGCTGTGGCGCTCTGTGTATATGTGCGTGTGTGCGTGTGCATGCGTCTGCGTGTCCAACTACAATTACCTGTCTATCAACGGGGTGACCCTCCACCCCTCTCCGCAGACAGAATTCCTCAGGTTTTAGTTTCTGTTGGCGGCTGGCGGAGAGGAAAAGAAAAGCAAACAGGTCACCATTTTCCCAACTCCTACTCTTCACACATTTCATTGTTCAGTCATCGGGTGTTTGGGGGAAAATGTGCCCTCTTTCATTATCCTCATAGATGATTTTGTGTGCATCAGAAAGGAGGGTCACAACTAAATTTAAAAAAAGATAAAGAGAGAGCTTATCAGAGGAGTTATGTTGCTGTTGGTGATTAGTTATGTTGCTATTAGTACATAGGGGCCTGCCTTTTACTCTTTGGCTGTTTGCTGGGCATTGAAACTGTATGTGTGCATGCATGCACACATGCACGCCTGTGTGCGGTGGGCATTGTTGACCGAGAGACATCTGCCACTAGATTATTCCCAGCTGTTATCTGAATAATTCTGTAATCCCCCTCTCCCTCCCTCTTTTGCTCCCTCCTTCCTTCCCTCACTCCCTCCTCCTCCTCCTCCTCATCCTCCTCTTTTGCTCCCAACTTGCCCCCACATCCCTTCCTCTTTAGATAGAAGAGATGAAGGGACAGTCTCTTTTCTGGGCAGCACTGGTCCTTCAGGCTTTTTCAGGAGTGTGTGTGTGAGGTTGTGTTTCTGTGTGAGTGTGTATCTCTGTGGCCCCTGGTCACCAGTCGCTGTCTGACATTTGTAGAAGGATTTCAGTTCCCCCCACCATCCGACCCACACCCCACCTCCCTCCCTTGCCCCACCTCTCCTCCCCTCCTCCCTGCGGCTCTCAGGGAAATAAAAGTAGCCTAATCCTGGCAGATCAAGATTGCTGTCCACCACTACTTTACCAGCCTGCGAATTAGAGCCAACTCTCCTGTTCTTCAGGATAGAAAAGACAGAGGGTGTGTGTGTACGTGTGTGTGAGTGTTGTGTGCCTTTGGCCTTTGAAGCAGGGCTAGCCGTTGAAGCCAGCAGAGAACGCTGGTCAGGGGTGAGAGGATAGCAAAGTAGAGAATACTGAACAAGAAGAGATCAGAAGAACAGTTAAGATGGAGAAGCAGGAAGAGTTGTTTTTTTTTCCAGAAAAAAGAAGTTTGGTCTTTGATTTCCTAAAAGTATTTAGGTTCCTGGCTCACCGTTCAAATAATCTGGGTAATTTTCAAATTATTTTAAGATGCTGCATTTGATACTATTCAAATGCACAATAAAAGTAATCAGAGTTTTCTGCATGAAAGTAAAGATTTTTTTGCGTGTAGTTTTTTTCATTTTCAAGTTAAATATATCAATTCAAGTTTGAAAAAAAAATGCTCCCAGGACCGTTTGTTTTTGCTCTTAACAATTAATTAAAATCCATTATTCCTGGGCTAAAGGAAAATGACGCCCTTAATATACTGCTGTCACATTCTCACTGCTCTACTGTATATCTACAAAGGAACAACACCGTGTATAAACCTAGACATTTTCCCTTTTTTGGTCTGTTTTGGTCGACTCATAACGAGACATGAGTCAATGAAATTAAAGAGCATATGTTATCTTTCCTTTTTATTTTGTGTGCAGCGAACAGCCAATTCCTCCAATTCCTGCTTGTAGATTTTTTTTTTGCCATCCAGTTGCTCGGCGCTCCCTCAGTCAGTTGTCATGTAAATGTATCAGGAAAGATGAGCTTGTGTGTCACTCAGAAGGCAGGTCCTCTGACACAAGCATGTGCGTACACACAGACACACACACACACACACACACACAGCATGCAGTTGCCAGTGCTGCCTTCATGTCTGGTCCGTGGTTGGTCGGAAAGTGTTCTTTTCCCTGTCGGAGCTCCGATAGTCTCTAACGGTGAGGACTCAACACTCCCTTTCCCTCTCTTCTCCTCCTCTCCTCTTATCCCCTCTCACTTTCTCCTGTCCATCCACTCTTCCCTCCTGTCTGCTCTCCCTCTCTCCTCCTCCTCTTCTCCTCCTCTCCCTGTCATGGCTGTTGTCTCTAATTATCACAGCTCCCTTTTCCCTCTGCCTCTTCATTACTATCAAGCTGTCATCACAATTTACCTCCAACATTTTCTGCCTCTCCGAGAGATGCATTTTGACAGAATTTCTTTATTCCACAAAGCCTCTGATGCAAGATCAATCAATAGTCTCTGAGACGTTTTTTGTTCTTATTTGTACGAATGGGTAAAAATACTTCATTTTACTGTGAATGGAAGATTTCTAAATTAAATCTATTTGTGAAATCAAATATTTTTGCTTGCTTTGAAATATTAGTACATTAGCACAGACCTTTTTCACTCATAATAACTGCTTTTGATTTGTAAACTTATTGAAATGTTTTTTACTCTCGAAAGTTTGAATAAATGAGAGGGAAAAATGTTGATTTATGTTTTGTTCAATGTATCCCTGAAATTATTCTGTGGATGCAATGTTTTGTCAGCACACCTACTTGTCCCTGGACAGAATTAACAACATTGTGCTCTGCAGTGAAAACACACAGACATTATTTAGCTGTTTAACTGTTTAACAGACTTCTACTTTGTCTCCCCTCTGTCATTTTTTCTCTCGTATTTTTTTCCAGTATGAGGTTTTCTTTTGAAGTATTTACAATCAGCAAGTAATGGAGAAAACATAGAGGAATATTTTCTTCAAGGACTTACAACATTTATTACCCGATTGAAAGGCTGCCATTGACTGTTGGCTTGGGAGACACCACAATGCCAGTGTGCTCTCATGGATGCCAGTTAAATGAAGGTCAGCACTGCTGCATGCAACCTGTAGCCCTAATCGGCAACTTCTGCTGCTGCAGGTTTCCATTGTGTAACGGTCAGTCAGAAACAGAGCATTCACCTTGGAAAGTAGTAAAGGAGGGAGGGGGCTAAGGAAGGAAGGACTTGAGGAAAAATAAAAACGGGAGGGAGGGCGGCTGGCATTGAAACCCTGGCATACTTTGTGTTGTCAGACAGGCATACGGCATTCTGGGGCTTTGTGAAAAGTTTGCCTGCTGAACTTCGCTGAAGGCTGGGTTTGGTTTGACTGGCTCCCCCAGGGGTTTGCTCAGAGAGTGGGTGGAGGGATGGGAGGAGGGAGGAGGCAGGGAAGAGAAAGTAGAGGAGGAGTAGAGCACAGAGTGCAGGCATGCCGTCACAGTTGTCCGTTGTTACGGGGCGAAGGCCCTTAGTCGCTGATTTAAGAAACACAACTCTCGGCTCACGCCCCCTCCTTATCCCTCCTTCTCTCCAACTCTTTCCTTTTTACCCTTCTTTTCTCGTTCCCTCCATCCTCCTCCCCACCAGTCTCTGCTGTGGTTTGAGCCCTGGTTATTAACATAAAGTCTGCATTAGTGCAGCAGTGGCTGGGCCTATTCTCTGGTAATGAGAATGGGGGCTGCGCTGTATAGTAACTTGTTTGACCCTCAGCGCCGAGGTCAAGTTCACCCTGAGGAAGTGTAACACTCTCCCTCCTCAGCCCAAACATATGACTGCACCCTGGGGGGAGAGGGGGGAAAAGGAGCACACAGAGGTGGCACTCTTCATCCCAAATTTGAATCTGTCATCCCCTTCCCTGCTCTCGCCTTCCTCTCCCCCATCCCCTCTCTTCCCACAGGGTTAATTGAAGGGGAAATTGATAGTTCTGTGCGGTAATTGTGGCTTTGAGAATTCTCTGTCTCCCACAGAGAAGGACGAGGGCAGCTGTACCAAAGACAGAATGACGTGTCGAAAGAGAGAGAGAGAGAAATATGAAGAGAAAGACAGACCGTGGAGCAAATACAATATCCCCCCACCCAACCCTCACCTCACCCCATGTGGCGGCAAGCGCTCGGGGGGACAAAGAGGAGGTTTGATTGGTTGATGAGGGAGCATGTTGATTGGCTTATAGGGAGCTGAGATTTCTGCACAACTTTACTAGCCCAGTTCTAATCATTCAATTCATTATCCAATCAGAGAGATTCACCATGCTGCTCTGTATCCACACTGATTGTCCTACTACCCCCCCGCACTCCCTGAGGAGTTGGGATGGACAGATGAGTGGAGGGCAGCGTATCTGTTCTGTTCTGCTCTGATGCTTACTGAAGTAGAGAGAGACAGCCTTATATTTCACTGACGTCGGTGCTGAGTGGACTCTCTGCCTCCCTCTCTCCTTCTAGAGGGGCTTTTCTTTCCCGGGGGGGAGCTTTATAATTAGTCTTTTTCCAAATATAGAAAACTAGTTTTCTGAGGTGAAGTAGCTCTCTGAGGTGTAGTTTTTAAGGCTGCAAATTTGAATTGATATATAATGAATTGAAAGCTATTATGTCTGTCATGAAAAAGATTTTTTTTTACTACCACCAACAGCCTTGTCCTATTGTCACATTTATTTTGTAGTAAAAGAAAGAAACACATAACAAAATGCGGTATTTCAACTGTTTGGCCATCAAGGCCAGAGAGCAGTGGAGGAAGAGAGGGAATAGCTCGCTGATAGACAAACAGACAAAATCATAATGTTTTACCTCCTGGCTTAGTTGTTTAGTCT
>OOFE01022841.1:0-10896 GCA_900323365.1 Monocentris japonica | reverse complement strand
AGTGGCACACACACACACACACACACACAGTAGGTCACACACACACACACACACACACACACACACATTTTGGGACAGAGGGGACGATGCTGTTCGGGGCAGATGTTGCCACGTCTGCGCCATCCATTAAATGCCCCTCGCTGTTCCCTCTCTCTCGGCTCAACCTGCTCAAATGTTGTTTATAGTGACAACAGATTACGGTTTACTTAGCGGAAGAGCAACTAAGGTTTCTATTGAAAACTCCATTAAGTCGCCAGCTCAGAGAGGCTGCTAAGCAGGGGCAGCTCTTTCCACAGCATGAACGGAGATAGTGTTCTGACGCTCTGAGCACTTTTGATGACGAGCTATCACCCGTTGCCACCCAGTGTTGCTTTGTGTAACTCCAGTTTACATAATTCCAGTCCTGCAAGCGAAAATATGCTTGGGTAATTCCTTAAAAGCACTTTAAATATCATCATATGCTCTTTTCCTTGTTTTTGTTTAGCAGTTACTGAGTGTCCTGCTTTTTAGAAAGCAGGACACTGCAACTGTTCTTCAGCCTTTGACATTTAAAACCTTAGTTTCATTTGATTTTTATTACCAAGAAGGGTATTGCATTACACCGCTCACCTTTGGTTCACCATCTCCAGGTTTCACAGGCAGCATGTGCTCTTTTCCAGGGAGAGTTTCACTTACTAATTTGGTTTGTGTAATCAGGATGTGAGCAGTAATGGAGATAAATAGATTACTTTGGTTTGGAATTAGGATAGAATAGCCTCCTTATGCTCAGTCGGAAATAATGTTACAGCGCATCCGTAGACAAATTATTGTCAAAAGGCACTGCATCATCTGACTGTGTGTGTGTGTGTGTGTGTGGGCATTGAAACAGCTCGTCTGTTTGTGTTGCATCTGGAGTCAATGACAGAGACCACTCAGGACTTCATGTGGCTGCCGTTGAAACATAATAAAAGCGCATCTTCTTCTTCATCACTTTACATGATACAAAGCTGGACCGGACATTTGTGGGGTAAAATCGCTAGCAGGGAGACTGACTGGAATAAGCCTCGCAAGAATCAGTACAGTACTCGTAATTGGTGGGATGCAGCAGCCCAGGTGTGATGGAGATAGATGAGTGTTTGTGAAGCGGAGGCGGTGAAACTGAGGGGAGGATTGGCTTGGATAAGATGCATAACAGTGTAGTTTGGAATTCTTCCTCTCAGTTTCTCCTTCTCTTTGGTACACACACACACACACAACACATACACATGTTTACCCCATTCCTTTCTCTCTCAGTGTTATCTCATGATAGCAGAGGACAATAGGGAAACGTTCACCACATCCACCCTTCTGTTGGGCAACACATCCACAAGGTCATTGTTAGAATGATGAGCCAATGGGATTTCTTCCAGTGTGACCCCATAACCCGAGCTCCGTCCTCTCTGCTCCCCGTGCTTGTGTGTGAGTGTCTTTGTGTTTTCCTGTCTTTGCCTACTCAAAGCTGTGCTCGCCTGCATTTATTGTGTCTGCATGAGTGTGTGTGTGTGTGTGCGTGTGTGTGTGGCATCTATCATTTTACTATCTTGTGGGATCCAAATGTCAGCACACAAGTGTGAAACGTGGAAAAGTAGTCACCAGATGTCATCAGGAAAAGTTAAACTTTTTGGGGTAAGGGTTAAGTGTTATGGTCTTTAAGTACATTAGTGATTAGTGGTGTAACAACACACCAATGTGTATTTGTGTTTGTCCCAGGTGATGAAGCTGCGTAAGCTGGCCCAGCAGATTGCAAACTGCCGCCAGTGTCTGGAGCGCTCCAGCGCCCTCATCACACAGGCAGAGCACAGCCTGAAGGAGAACGACCACGCCCGCTTCCTCCAGACTGCCCGAAATGTGGCGGAGAGGTGGGTGACGTTTGCACACATGCACACACACACACACACACCTACACTTGCCATGACCATGAAACAGCCTTTACTCTACGCGTCAGTCAATACGTCCTCACACATGGAGTAGTTAGAGACACACGCCTAGCTCTTTCCTCTCTTTCCTCATTTATGCCCTCCATGGCCCCCTTTTCATTCATCCCTCCATCTTTCACACAGCTCTCCCCTATGTTCACAGTATACTTTATACTCTGAACCAACCTATTTCCCTCCTGTCATCAGAGAGACTGATTTCACTCATACACAGGAGAGTGTATGAGAGCGGTCATTATGATCCTAGCCTTCCTTTCTCCACAGTATACCCAGTTTTGTCATCCTGCATTAAACCACAGACAACACAAAGTTCTTCGTTGTCATTATTTGAAATAGTTGAAGAACATCTGTCCTAAAGAATTGCTCCGCCCTCTTGTGGTTATTTTGAGGCATTCTCCATGATATCAGAATATTGGCAGATATATCAGACGTATTCCTGTCTAGCTGCTGAGATCAATATCATCAAGTGCTGTTCAGCATCTGCCCTTTAGTTCCCCCTCTCCCCCTCCATTCCTCACCGCTCCCTTCATCCCTCCCTCCAACCTGCGGGCTGGCATTTTTCTTGATTCGTCTCCCCGTCCGTTGTCCATCGAGAGAGCTTCAGCCTCAGCGGTTGAAAGGACAGCCTGTGCAAACTCTGCAGCTAGTGTAGCATGTTTTACTTTGGCCCGGCCTCCACGTTTTTCCAGCACCTGGCCAGGCTCTTTATTGATGGACCGGTCTCGCTTCACTGAGGAACAAAAGTCTCAAAGACTTACACTGGTCTGTGCTCTGCTCTGCTCTGTAGCCCCGCCAAGACTGTGGTTCAGGCTGGCTACCGCCACAGACTGCTCATTGTTGTTCAAAGCATGAGTTTCCACAAAGCTGTCCCGGACAAACCGTGGAATCTGTGTGGGTGCGTGTGTGTGTGTGTGTGTTTTAATGGTTTCCCAGGTTTATAGACAGTGGTTGAGGTGGGGCTATGGTGTTGAAGTGGAGGTACCTCAAAGTTGTTTTTGGGTGACTGCTGTTTAAATGACAAGTGAAAGAAAGAAAGAAAGATCATGAGACAGTAATGTCCACAAATGTTCTCTCTCTCTCTCTCTCTCTCTCTCTCTCTTGCCCTCTTCTCTCCTCTGCCCTCTGCCTCATTGTCCTGACTCCGTCTCCCACCTCTCTCCTCCTGTCATCTTGTTTCCTTCAATTCTCTCCACATTTTTCTTTTTCTTCATCACCTTTCCTCCATCCCCGTCCTCCCCCCTCTCTCCTTCGGCCTTCTCCTCTCATCTTCTCGTCTGACCCATTACCCTTCCTCCTCTCCCTCACCTCTCCACCCCCCTCCTGACTCCCCTCCCTCCCTCCTGCTCTCCAGGGTTGCCATGGCGACGGCCTCCTCTCAGGTGCTGATACCTGACGTCAACCTGAATGAGGCATTCGACAACTTTGCCCTTGACTTTTCCCGGGAGAAGAAGATTTTGGAAGGATTAGATTACCTAACAGGTGAGCGCTGCATCTGTCAGCAAAAGTGTCATTAATCTGTTTTAGCACAGACATGAAAAAACCTTGTAACTAACCCCTAACCCTAATTTGGGGTATTTTCATGTTAAGAGAAGGATTCTTATGAATCCCATTGGATAATCTCAAACATGCATGCAAGCTAAAAACAAGGCTATTTTGTTTAGTTCCTGCAAAGTTGACAGTTTGGAGATATGAGGTTTTTACCACACAGCGGCAATATGTAACTGCACTGATACTGACTATTCTTATAACCAGGCTTAAAGATTTATACCAGCCACCAGCTTAAAGGATAAGGCAAGTGTCTTTGCCTTTTGAGTCCTAAAAACGGAGGACTTAATACTTCAAACCAATATTCAGCATCATTTTTCCATTACTGAGATTTTTGGCAGCCATTTCTTGCTCATTTATCACTTTCACAGCCCTCCGGTGTGTTTGAAAAAGGCACTTTAAACACCTGAAAAGCTCACAAACTCCACTGCATCTACTGAAAATGCCACACTAATCTCAAGGCAATACTTTTTTCCTTTTCATTTGGATCCTAGCACCCTTAGGACTCTTCCAAGAATTCAAAAGGATTGTTCTCACTATGCATCCTGGTGTTCTGTCCCCACACATGTAGCTCCCAGCCCGCCGTCCATAAGAGACGAGCTGTGCACCGCCTCCCACGACACCATCACAGTCCACTGGACGTCAGAGGACGAGTTCAGCGTCACCTCCTACGAGCTGCAGTACACCATCTACACCGGCCAGACCAATTTCATCAGTGAGTCAGCACACATACACACAAAGATATGAACTCCCTACAGACATGTGGTAGATTGATTTTTTTTTGTTTTTCATTATTGAGAGATTATTGATCTTCAGAGCTTTAAAATGGTGCAAAACGCAAAAAAAGACTAAATAAACAAACAAACAAACAAGAAATGAGGAACTTGAGGATTACGACTTTAATGAATCAAATACTGAATTTTGATAAAACCTTTTCTGATGTAAAGGACTGATTTCATCTATGAGTCAACACACACACACACACATATACTGTATATTAGAAAGCACCAGCCCACACACATACACAAACGCATGCACACACTGTCAGCATATAGGAAGGTCCAAGTCAGTGAGTCAGCACTCACTCCTACACACATACACATACGCATGCACACGCACGCACACACACACACACACACACACACACACATATTAATATGGGGAACAGCCAACTTTATTATTATTAGTGTTAGTCACCATCACACAAAGATATACACCTACACACACACACACACACACACACACACACACTGTCTAGATGAGGAACACATATTATCCTCACTGACCTTTCCTGCAGTTACAGTGGAACAAAATAAAATGCAACAACACAATACGTGTAGTATTCCTCAGACATCAAGGATATTTTATGTAAACTGTATTGCATAACCTAGATTTTCTGTCCAGCTTTAGTCTTTGTGTCCTCCATGCTAGTATTTATAGATAGAGAGAGCTGAGCTACCAAGGCTGCTTGTTGTAAAAATAGGACATATATGTCACAAGGGGATGCTTCTAATGGTTTCATGTTTTGTTGTTTTTCGTCTTCTTGTTTCTAAGCATGGCGACAATTCTGCAGGGGGGAAGGCGGAGAATGTGAACTCACTACCATTCTACTTTCAACCTGCAACGTTTCTCTCCTCGAGATAGTTGTGTCTTTTTGTCAGGGTTGTATGACTATCACGAGGGTTTTGATATTTTTAGATCTATTTTTTGAGGCTGCACTTGAAGGCAGTCGATTTGTAACTGCTAGTAGAGCCAAGCCTGTCAAAAGCTTCCACATGGTCTCATTTGTGGTTATTGATGTCAGGGTGAGAGGTTCCACCCCTGCCAGTGCCTCGCTTGTTAAAAATGTATGCATTCACCGGAGCTGCACCATTTTTTAACTGAATCTAAATTAACACATTGAAGAATTAAACACTCTAAATTCTACAAGGTGACATGATAATGTTTAGAATTTGTTCATTTTAAAACAAAATGAAAGCTTTTTTGACATCATGTTGGCCAGGGATTCTCCACAGCACCAGAGTAGCTTGTTTAGGACCCTGCCTGAAACGTCATTGCACTACACTACACTTGCAATGTGGAGAATAGCAATGGTTAATGTTGCTGATATTGATAGCTTTCAATTAATTGTGCAATCCTCTTGTTTCACAGCTCTATTTTTACAAAGTTTTCATAGTGGACGGACACACAGAAAAACAGGGGATGTAATGACTTGGTTTGACTAAACACCAGTTCAGAACAGACTTGTCGGCCGTTTTTGGGCACTTTTATCCAAAGCAACTTACAGTACCATCTATTTTTAGCATGGTTGGATACACTGGGAGTGAAAGCAGTAAGTTATGTAGAAGCACAGAGAGAAAGACTATATATTAGTAGAAAGTCATCCGTGGTTCCTTGTCTGAAACCCCTACTATGGACTATCTATTCAGTTTCACTGTACATATATACTTACATATTTCCATAGTCAGGTGAGAAAACAACAAAAAGGTGAAGGTTGCGTGAAAGAAATGAAGCGTAGTGAAAAAGTGTAAATGGAGGGATGGAGAAAACACTGTGGAGGAGGAGATGAATGGTAGAACAGGTGGAAAAAAAGAGTGGATAATGGTTACAGAGGTACTCACTGATATGAGCAGGCTATGGTTAATGCACACACACACACACAACACACACGCGCGCATGCACACACACATATTCATGAATACACACACAGGTGCATTCAGTGTGTGCATGACCTCTCCTCTCCACTCTTTTCCTCTCCTCTTTGATCCTTTCATTATCTCCTCTCCTCTCATCGGCGTATACCCGACATTTCTCCCGACATTTCTTCATCTAACTACCCGTTAGCTCAAGTGCCCCAGCCATTTGGAACAGCAGGATGTATTTCAGCTGTGATAGACTGAGTGACTCAGACATTCAGCAGTGCACTGCCACAGCGTCCTCAGAGACTCACGGGAGAAAACGAGAGAGAGAGAGAGAAACCCATTTAGCCTGCCACGCCACTTGAGTTTTTACCATTGCGTTTTCTCGAACTTTCCGAGTGGCTAAACGTTCCCACTTCAGTGCCATCGTCTCTCTCGCTGTCTGGCCCCTGGCCTCGGCCTCAGCCCTCCCACGAGAAGTGGAAAGGGGGGAGGGGAGGGGGGAGGCCTTGCCAACCCCGGCTCTGCAGGATCACCCAGGCATAGCAGCAGAAAATAGAATCTGCAAGTGAAACCAGATGCCATGGGGAACTGTAAGCTGTGTCAAATTGCCAAATATCACTGCAACAGTTGAATAAAGATGCCTTGCTCTGTAAATGCACGGCTGCCTATGCTGCCTGTGGCCGTTTGCAGACGGAGAGAGTCTATAGCTCTGTTGACCTGACCAACCCACATACCCATCCATCCAGCCAGCTATCCATCCATCCATATGTCTTTTCATTTGGTTAATTGTATCCTCTTGTTATCACCTCAGATGCCAGTGATATCCCAGCCTGCTCTCTGATCAGAAATGGCACACTGTCCTCTGCTTTCCTGATGGCATTCATAGATATCATCAGTGTGCACACCGACTCATTATCATCTGTCAGCTTTTGTTTTATGATGTTGATGCCTGCGGGGGAAGATTGAGAAGGACTGCTAGAGAACTAGACTGAATGGCAGTGGCAGCAGAATGATCATTGATCTAGAAGGTAGCTCTCAATGTCAGCTCTCACACGCCCTCAAGCTTTCGCTTTACATCGGACCGGATCGCTGATGTAAACATTGCTTTTATATATCCTCATCCAACGCCGTTCATATAATGGCTTCACCAATAACCGCATCAATAACCCAACACAAGCAGATAATGATGACCTTAAACAACGTGCGATGGTCTCTTGTCACTGATGAATCAAAGAGGTTCGTTAAGAATTTTAGACATTTTAACTTTTGCTTAACAAACAACAACAAATGCTGAAACTGCTTGGTGAGGGAAAACAAGAGTGCCACCTTAAGCCTTCATTTCACTCCACTATACATCCAAAATGTCACAATCTAATTTGTAGCCCTTTTATTTCCTTTAATCCACTCCTGATGGCCCTTGGCTATTACCTGGATAGTTACAAACCAACTAGCCTCACTGGTCGCATGCTTATTGGTCCAGTGTGCTCCTTGTCACCTCCAGGTTGTTGGACTGATCACCTGAAGTGATTTACTAATATATCTACCACGAGTAGTAGTGCCCTCACCTCTACTCCCCCATCCTCTCCCACTTTTCCACAATTTCTATTGCCAAGTCTTCCATTTTTCTTGAAGGCCTGCATGTCACCAGGTTGGCAATCCCTGTTCCTGCTGTTTCCTGCTGTTTCCTGCTGTCAAGTCTCTCATGACTCTTCATAAGCACTAACCCTGCAGATGATTATCACAGATGAAAAGCACATTGCACACTGGGCATCAGGACAGACCCAGCGTTTGGTAAAATCTCCCTCTCATTCTTGACATGGAACCTTTTTCTATTGGCAGGATTGCTCTCTGCTCTTTGCTCTTTGATCTTTTGAATGAAAGACAATGTTTCAGTCTTTGCAGGAAGCAAGTCGGGCTGCGGTACACACAAAGGCATCAAGAGACACCTAGAGGTGTGTCCATCTGCTCACACACACACACACACACACACGGATACCGGTAGCAAAGCGGTTCCTTTTTCAATACCTACGTTGAATTAAAGCTCCTTATGTAATGCAATAGCCAAAATTTATTTGAGGTTCATATAATTTTTGCTGTTAGTTTTCCCAGTTTTTATTTGTTCAAAATGCAATTTTACAATCTAGAAGAAAATCACACTTTGGTTCAATCAAAACAATCAGATGCAATACAAGACCTTGAAATAACTATTATAACTATTTAAAAGCTTAAGCTGAAATATTTAGCTATGTCAACAATACTTCACATTTAGAACTATTTCAAGAATATCTAGTGCTAGGAAATTCTCTATGCATTTCTGTAAAACCTCAAGTTACCATTGTGCTTCATTAGGTTTGAGGTGTTGCCGGACTTGGCAGTTATGCCAAACGCAGCCAGACCTTGGACCGTTTCTGCGACATTTTGTACTTAGCAAGAAGAAGGTGTAGTTACCTTGCAAGCCAATCAGCAGTCACTTTGGATTTTAGAAGAGGTATGGTGATGTTACCCAGCCCTAATGGACACACATTGTCTATGCCTCATGTACAAATGAACAGAGAAGCAATCACACACATGCACCCGTGCACGCACGCACAGACACACACTCATCAGTAACGCTCTATTGCATCATCAAAGACAGACCCTCTTCCACTCCCTTGACACTTGTGTTTTTCTTCTCCTTTCATCTGTCCACAGTGACAATCTGAGCCAGACACACACACACACACACACACACATCTGTCTGGACGCAGCCTGCTCTATTTCCTTTCTCCTTCCCATTTCTCTCTCTTTCTGCAATGGCACAACCACTATCCACTCACTCTCTCATCCACTTCACTTTGAAGTCGCTAGGCAAGCCAAGCCAGCAGGGCTAGTGTCAGAAAGCCCCTTTTCAATGGCATAACAGCATATTGCTGTGTACCAGCCTAATTTGATCCATCAAAAAGAGAGAGGTGGTGAGGAAATCAAAAGCATTAAAAATGGAAAGCAACGTGAAGTCCCTCGTCTTTGTGTGTCTCTCTTTGAAAAGGCACATAGCATTGTATCCTGAGTAGTTCATGCAAAATGTGACTAAAATGACAGGTGGGAGGAAATTTTCATAGCAGCACCGAGAGCTGTCACATTAGAAATGCATACATGCATTTTGTGAGGTAAAGAGCAATAGGATTTCAATTATGATAATGGCTGCACATTTGTAATACCGGGCTGAAGTGAAATGCAGATACATCAGATTTGCTTTGCCATCTCCGTAGACGAGATGCTTCATGTACATGCAAGGTGTAAAAGGGGTCTCTCACTCTCTCCTTCTCTCCCTTGCTTTCTCTCATTTCTGTGGAGGATGAAAGCCCTTTTCTTGGTTTTCTTTCTCTCTGAAAAGCTCATCGAGGTCGGCAGATATGTGAAGACGCAGCTTTCGCTCTGACTTTGAGAATCCCCTCCCTTCATTCATACTTTAAAACGCCTCACTTTTAAAGGCCTTATTTGCGTCCTGTGAAGAATTTATATTTACAAGCAGACTCTCAGCTATTACTTATGCATGCTGTTGCCATCTTGCTCAATAATTCACAACGCGTCCTCGCCAAAAGGGACACGGCATGGCCCTGAGAGCTCTTTCTCTTTCACTTTTTTTTTTTCTATCAAGCTCAGTGACAATTCTGCAGGGAGGAAAAATGAGAGAGTGAAAAGAGCTGTCATTCTGCTTTGAACTGAACAAAGCTAAACCTTAACCTCAACTAAAGAGTTACTCCACAAGATATTTAGTTTGTTGTGTCAGGTGTTTATTATTGTCAGGGTTTTTTTTTTGAGAGCTCACAGACAGCTCTCATGCACTTCGGCTCAGATGGCGTGGCGATATCACTGCCAGGGTCAAGGGGTTCCATCCCCTGCATAGTCCAACGTGTTGAGCACAGCACTAAAGCTGCCAAAAGCAGAGGGGGTTGAATCCAACGAGGGTGAGAGGTATACCAGTGATGTGTGGGCAGGCTTGTGACCTGCAGGCCAAAACATCATACATTTTCATTAGAGCATATGTAGTGTTGCTGGGTGGGTCAAACAGTGAGGAAATGGATAACAGTTATAATGCATTTTGTATGTAGAAGCACTCGTCGAACTGTTGCTTTGGATTAAAGCGCCCACCACATGGTGTCATGTTAGTTGCCCACATGTTTCCATGTATGTTTGAACGATGTTGATGCCAATCGCTCTCCTTGCCCTCAGGCGCTCACATACAGACGCTCCCTAGTGATGCTGTGTAAATGCCTTGTTCCTAATAGACCGTAGATTCAGCTTTAGTGAGCACACAGTGCCGCCCCAGGCGTAGCAGCCATGATAGGCTTGATGGAAAGGTAATGGGATGGGTCCTTATGTACACATAAATGTTTCATGAGGTGTAGGGCTACGGAAGCCCATAGGGGACTCTATTAAAATGATAATGTAAACTTGAAAATGAAAATGTAATTCCACAATAGCATTATAATTTTCCACATATGTATGTGTTATTTGAGTAAAAATTAAAATGAAAATGGAAACGGCATTTGACATTTCATTTTCAAAGACTCAACCTGCTCTACTGTGGACAATATTCAAACGCAATAAGCGAAACAGCGCCCCCAGTCTGTTGCATTTACATTTACATGTCACCACGCTCTTTTGGTGACACAATGAAAATGAAAATGCAATCTGTCAGTCCTCTCATCAAGGCGGGTCTTCAGTTAGGACGTCACTTCCTCGTTCAGTGACTTCTCTTCTGTTCCTGGACCAGC
>OOFE01022840.1:0-12953 GCA_900323365.1 Monocentris japonica | reverse complement strand
CAAACATTTGTGCTTGGACATATCCAGAATGTTAAAAACTAAATCATAGCCCCACGAGTTGCATCTACCTGATTGCTAACAGATTTACACACTTGTCTACCTGCTAACAGCTACGACACAGCCACACTGCTGCAACTGCCCTACTCCTATACTGTCATCCATGCTTCCTAACTGCTAACTTAGACTTAGTCTGCATATTGCTTGTTCGCCCCTCCTCCTTACTTGTGGGGCTGTGCAGTGAGAACAACGATTGCCTATACTTAGCTTTGTATGGCTATTGCATGCAGATAACTTAGCTAGTATTAGCTTTTAGTTAGCCTACGGCTGCATGTGAACTGATTATCAAGACTGCTAACAGCTAAGCCATCCTTAGCCTCTGTTGTTACCTGTAAGGTAACCACACAAGTTGCTAACAGTTAAACTAATGTTACCTGTGGGTTGTCCACGCAGTTTGGCGACAACTAAGCAAACACTGGCCTCTGCAGTTACCTGGAGTTTCTTTTCCATCCAGATAGCTAAGAGCGAAGCAATCATTACCCCTGTGTAATTACCTGGGGGTTGTCCATGAACCAGACCAAGCTGCCCTGTTGTGTGTCCAGTATGAAGTAACGACGCAGGAACTTGCCACTGCTCTCGTTCTCCTCGATGTCCAGGAAGCCACAGATACGGTTCTGCCGGTCCACATAAGGCATCTCGGCGTCGGGACATTCCCTGGCCCACTGGGGCCGGGACTGTAGAGGAGGAGGTGGTGGGGAGAGTTGGGCAGTCGGAACTGGGAAAAAATCGTGGAGGGAAGAGAGAAGAAAGTGGTAAAGGGTTGTGTGAGGCGGGAGGGAGCAAATGAGGAATTTCGGTGTTCTTTGTGGTGAGTCCTGCCAGCTTCTCCCACTCCCTCTTTCTCCAGTCTCTCTGCCACCTGGAGCTCGCCACACTACCGCCTGCCAGGGGATCATGTGACACAAACCACAACCCCGCCTTTATCCTTTTATAATCAGCCTCACCCACTCTCTCCTGCTTTCTCCCAGTTCCTCTTTTCTCTCACACTCGCCGTCGTCTTTCACTCTCTCTATCTCCTTCACCCACCCTTGCTTGCTTTTTCTCCTTCTCACACTCCTTTCTCTTGAAGTCATCTCCTCTCTCCCACTTTCTGTCTGCTATCTCCTCCCTCCCACACTGCCCCCTCCTCTCTCTCTCATCCTATTTGGCGAGCCTCTGGCCAGCCCCTTCTATCCCCTCCCTCCCTCCACAGCTGAGACCAACTTCTACATGGTCTAAAAGAAAGAAAAAAAAAGAAAGAAAAAAAGACTGAGCTCAGCCATGTTCCACACAATGCAACGATGCAAACACCCTCGGGAGCTGGCTGGAAAGGACTGAGCAATATTTAACCTGCTGGGAGCTGACAGGGACACACCTCACAGACTGACTGCACACTAGAAATCTACAGAACAGTAGATGATTAATGTGTGTGTGTGTGTGTGCATATACATGCATGTGTGCGCATGCATGCATCTCAATGTCAAACCTGCGTGGGTGGGCGTAGCAATACTGTAGGCGTATTGTTACGTCAGCGTGTTTAAGCTTCTGTCATTTTGGACTGAGCCTGAAATATGTGAGTGAGATGGGTCTTTGGAAAACAAAGATAAAGAGTCTCTTTCTCCAGGACATTATGAGCACGGTGTGGGTGGACGGGGGCAAAGCCGGGACAAAGGGCCTGGTTGTTGTGCGCAGACTCTGGGCTGAAAGCATCACGGTTAGCCCCTGCATCTACCCGAGTCATCCCATTTGACACACGCATGCAAAAGGAGCAACACTGTCAAGGCTGACTATGTGAATGCTAAGTAAACACTGATTATCGTGTGAGAACGAGAGAGGGCTCTGCAGAGTTCAGTGATTACGTGTACACATGCATGCATGCTCATGTGTTTATCAGTGGTGCACAACTAAATTAACTTTTCCTGATTCCTAAGAGACACCTGCTGCAAAACAAAATGCAAACAAACTAAATAAGCATCAACTAGATACCTAGGCTTTTAAAGTAGCCTGGACAATTGGTGGCCTACTTTCCCACAGCCCTGTGGAATAAAGTAGGTAGGCTAACCCAATTTTCATGATGTGTGAATTCTAAACCCAGCAAATGACTGCTGAAGCAAACCATGACAGGATGACGAAGCCCTTCAGATTGGGTGGATACTAGACTCAATAACAGGCAACATTCTGTCTGTGCTCACAAGGGAGCGAGAGAGTACAAGGGCTTGCTGTGTAATGCATGAAATAGAGACTGAGTGAGAGAGAGAGAGCTAGAAACAAATATGAGAGAGAGAAAGACAGATGAACAAGAAAAGAGGCAAATGAATAAATGCAAAGCAAGAAGCGGAAGACAGCACAGGGACTGTAGACCAGCAGGTTAAAGATCAAACTCCAGAGAAGGTCAGATAAGGGTGTGCTGTACTAGCTGGCTAGAAACTCTTCCTAACTCAAACATGCCTCCAGAACACTCACTCTTTGCATTTGAAGGAAGGCTTTGTTCGCCATCACACGGTAACCAAGTGGCCACACACGCAAGGTCATAAAAACCACTAAAAAGGGGGAGAACTGAGCAGGATAGCCCAGTAGATGGTCAATGTTGCCCCTTTATAATCTTATTTGTGGCAGCCCACTGCTATATAAAAGGACAACAACAAAGGACAGCAGATATATTTCCCAAATTATTCAGTCATGATTGAAAAGTTTGTGAACTCAATTATAGAAATTTAGCGTTTTGCCACGCAGTCCTTATTTAATCAAAGTTAGCCTTTAACTGAAAGAAAGGATCTATATTTAACAATTTCATGTTTTTTAGAGGAAACTGTGCATGTTGTACAATGAAAAAAAAAGTGAACCTCCTCTTGCATTTATTAAATCGAGTAGGGCCTCACAGTGGGCGCCATCAGTCCACTGAGACAAATAATATACAAATGGAGAGCATTCAACAGCTGAGACGTGACATTCATGTGAGGGTATGCCATGTTTGATAACAACCCAAAACTGCCCACCACCAAAATAAGGAGTGTCATGGTCTGAGCTGTTTTTCTTTTCTCTGGACCTGGACAACTCGACATCAGTAAGGGAACCATGAATTTGAGAGAAACCAGAGAACACTAGAACAGAATGTCAAACCATCAGTCCAACAGCTAAAGCTGGGCCAAAAAAAAGTCAGTGATCCTAAGCATTCAAGCTAAGAAAGCCAAAGAATAGCTCAGGAAAAGGTTTAGTGTTTTGGATTGGCCAAGTAAAAGCCAATGACTTAAAACCAATTGCAATGCTGTGTCAGGACCGAAAGCAGGCTGTTCACGCGAGACTCCCTCAAGCCTCACTGAGTTGGCAGAGTTCTGTAAGGAGGAGTGGGTGAAAATCCCTCAAGGAAGATGCCAAACATTGATCAGTGGCTATAGGAGACGTTTACTCCAAGTCACCACTGCTAAAGGAGGTGCCACAAGTTACTGATTTAAGGAGTTCACATACTTTTCACACAGGGATATCTGAGTTTTTGTTAAATATTATTTGGGACATTAAGATGTGAGGTTTACTTAAAGATTTCATGAGGTTATCCCTCCATAATATATGAAATAATGACCACCCCCTGTAGGGTTCACAAACTTTCAAGCTTGACTGTATGTTGACATAACTCACTGTTAGCATTTGTTCGTTTGTAGCATGCTTGCTGGTGTATTGTATGTTAGTAGAATGTTTGTTCTGGCTGAAAAGAAGGAATATCAGCTGAGGTCCAAATGTGGAAATCTATCTTATGACTAAGGCAGGGGTTATATGTCATATGATCAGTAGTATAGCTATAGTAGCAAGAGTGGGTAATCATACACTGTTCGCAGCACTTGGTATAATTGTCTTACATAACTAAGCTGAGAAGGCCATTTCAAGCAAATAGGATCAGCTGTCCCATTATCCTGTTGTTTTTGAGACAAATAGTGAGTTTAGAAATGATTGGGTAATTTTCGGACCTAGGGGGAAGCCGAAGAGTAGATACAGGGTCATGTTAGTGACTATACTTGTGTTTGGTATTGAGAGCAGCTGTGGGGGGGTGTGGTTTTGGGTCACCAGAACTTACTGTTGAGGTTTCTGGAGGTGTCAGGGGCCTAATTCAATAAAGCATGTGATGGGAGGTACCCACTTGATAATCTCATGATATACCTCAACACACACCCTCAACCTTGCAACATGTTTAGGTGGATTTGTGAATGGTGCTGCCTGTCTGATGGTCATCTAGATTACCACATCGTTCTTCTGACATCTGAATTGGTCTCCTGTATGGATGCTCGCCCTGAATTACGGCACAAGGGATTATACCACATCCTGTAACAAACGTTAACACCATTTCATGCATTGCACACACAAGAACGACTGCTTGACTCTGCATCCCTCACTCGCCCTAACCTGCTACCACTACAAATAACTTACTGCCTCAAAAATACAAATGGGTCAGTGAATGAGTCCAATATTTAATTTAACAGCCATACTATTTTACCTACCAAACTGATCTGAACCCTCACATGGTGGTTGGCTGGTAGAGTTAACTTACCAAACCAAAATGTAGGCTAGGTTTGGCTAGTGCCTGATGTTACTTTCCCAACCTAGAGGCAAGAGAGGGTGGGAGAAAGTGTGAAAGCAGGAAGAGAAAGAGACAAATGATTAATCAATGGCAAGTGAGAAGGTTTAACAGGTTAAGAGGTGTAAAGGTGAGAGAAGTGAGCTTGAGTATGATAATGTAGCCTTGGGTCAACAGAAAGTCAGCAGCATGTCTTCACTATCCTCCACCTTTTACCTTAACTAGTCCGCCAACAAAGATGGTGGATGATGAGTGAAATGAGCCATATTGAACAGGCAATGTGATAATTGTTTTTGCTGGGGCCCCTGGGTATGGGAGTTTGGTCCCCTAATACTAACAGGCCTAGTCACGTTGCTTCTGGCATGGAATCCGTCTTTGGACACCAACAACAAAACTCACCTCTCCCCAACAACAAAAACTAAACAAGGCTGGCTATGCCATAGAGGGAAAGTTTAGTTTTCAATTCAGAATTATTATATCAAGACAACAGCTACTGAATAAGATTAGGGCTTTAATCAGTGTTTTATCAAACTAAACTTTTGGAAATTCATGCTAACAAGCAGACTTTTAACAAGAAGGCTTCCACGCCTCTTCACCCACACCTTCTCCTGGATATGCAATGCCAATTGGGCAAAATTTCAAGTTAGTTGACAGTATCAAGTACACTTTTGTGAATGAATAGCTAGATCATTCAAACAGCTCACAGAAGTAAATCTGGTCAAACCAGAAAGGATCAATGGCAGCCTAGGGAAAGGGCAGGAGTTCTACAGGTCTGTCCAGTTCAGTTGAAAAGAGTCCTTTCTGGACACACTGGCTCTTAAAGTAAAAAATAAGGCCTGCATGTTAGGCAGGCTTTGGCCTTACACTTCAATTCCTTAGTAAGGCCTTGTCCCGTCTACTACAGCAATATGCTGGTAGGTTTTGACATTTCCAAAGTTGGACACAATGAAGATGCTTTTAGCCCCTCACCGTGCAATGTTAGCAATACAAACGACTTAACGTTAGCCAATAAACTTCCAAATTCCTCGGACGATACATCGACTTACAGTTTCCAAGATTAATGTAGCAATCTAGGTGAGCAAGAATGAGTACTCTGTGTTGTCCAGGGCACTGGTATCTCAATAACAGACATGCTTAGGGTTAATCTTTAGTCTTGTAACGTAACGCATTTAAGACAGTTTGTAATGAGGCTCAAAATATTTGTGCTAGCAGCATCAGCAACGTTGGCTTAACGTTACTAGCTTTAGCTTGGAAACCTATCGTTAGCTCACGTTCGCCTGATATTATTTACTATACGCCACACAACTTGTTAAAAAAAGTTCACAGAACCCAGCTATACGTTATTAGTATACAAACTTGCTGTTCCTGTATTGTGGCAAACGTTACAAACAAGACCACTTCGCTAACGTTATCTATCTAGCCTGGCAAAGAAGTTTTGCCATGCACATAGCGAACACTAGCTACTAACTGTTAGCAAACGTTAACGTTAAGTAAATTGCTATTTGCCAACCTAACCTGTCATTTACATCAAAATGATAATTGATAAACCGATTTAGCTCAACGTTTCGTACCCAAGTCTTGTCTTCTCTACCGTAATACACTAAACGGCCGCTGGTCTCGATGTTGTTGGATCTCTCCTGTCTGCCTCATCCCTCCATCCACTCCAGATCAACTGCGTGCCAGTGCGGCGGCTGCTGAATGTGAAGCAAAGATGGTGTATGTTTGAGAAGATGAATCACTCAATGATGAAAAAAAAACTAGCCTGCAAAGTGGGCGTTGACCCTCACGCATACGCTGTTTTCCTGCAATTTTGCCACAGTCAGACACGGCCGAGTCACAGCCATACATAATGCCATCATACTTGCCAAACTTGAAAGTCCAGAAATAGGAATATTTTTAAAACCAAAGCAGAAGATTTTAAGACCTTATTTTTTCTGCATCCTGGTGATCTTTTTATATATAAATTAACAATGAAAATATAACTCTTCAAACTCTCCATTTGGCTCCAACCACCACTGAACCGATAACATAACCCTAGAGACTACATTTTTCGTGTAATGTATTTTTTAAGTATGTAAGTAAGTATGCCATTACTATAGCAACAAATCTGTAGAAAATAATGGACTATGTGACTGTGACGTCATCCCTTACACCACGATGTTGTATATTTGGACCCAGATGGTCGCTCAGTGTGTGTTCTTGTGCCCTCCATGACACGTTTGATATAACATTTAATGGCTGAAGCACAAGTCCAAAACAAAAGAACACTGAGGTCAGAGGGTGGATAAAGATCCAGGAATTTTACTTGCTAACCGAGGATGCATCAGATATTGACTTGGCCAACGAGAACGAATGGGAGGCCCCAAGATTCCTTGTGAGAACAGCACATCACATCTAAACAGCGCTACGGTCCATAATGCAAACCTGCGAGAAACAGCTGGAAAAATGAACACTTGTGTCTCAAAATGAATAGTGCGACATCAAGCACACAGCCCATCTCAAAACGTTAAGATGTGATCACTGTGCTTACATTCTTAACAAGACAACTTGGGGAAAACCTTTCCCACAAGGACTCAAGTATCGATTTGGCATTCTTGGCTTTGATAATAATGTAGAGTTTGCACAGTAGAGTAAAAGGGTGCAGCAGGAGGAGCCACGGTGAAGTCTATAACTGCAGGGAAAGCCAATTCATATTGCCTTACGTGATAAGCCTGGATAATTGTTGTTCTCTCTTATACAGAAAGAGTGTCACACCAAACTCATTTAAATTGGTCAATTCATTGTGTCCTTGATTATCGGCAACAGTGCATACTCCTTAAACTATGGCTCGAGACCTTTTCTGAAGTATTGGATTCCACTCTGCAATTTGGCATATAGATGATCCACCAAACAGCTTTGGTGGATCATCATGGTGAAAAAATATTGTGGGGAGGCCAATCAATTCTAACAGTTAAAATGTGTTTGTCCTGCTTGGAGGGTCAAATGTATGCAAAAGAGTGGCTACTAACTAACCAGAGTAGCACCAAAAAATTTTATTGTGACATTGATTGCACTCTAGTATTACAAACTGTGGCTATTGGATGTTAACAATACTTTCGTCTTAAGTGGAATCTGATCAAAACAAACCTTATATGTTTAAGTGAAATATATGTGAAACAGTAGGCCATGTCTCACAACTTTGCCACACGTTTGTGATACCCGGAAAAAGGGGGCAGAGTGAGAGCTCTTTCCTTCCTTTCTCCTCTCAGGTGTGAAGTCAAGTGTGCAAGTGGAGCAGGGCAGTGCTGGAGGCATTTTCTGACATCTAGTGTTTAAAAGCTGCAGCAACCTCTACTTTGTTAAATTTGCTGTTGAATAATGTTCATTCATTCATTCAACATAGGAACTCTTCTTGCAAGCCCAAACGCTTTAAGTGTCTACTTACTTAATCACCAGATATATTTGTTTAATTACTGTTATTGTTCGTCAAAAACGAAAATGAAATCATTAAATTAATCATTAATCATGAAATATGTTGATAGGTAACTTAAACCTAATATATGCATGGTATAGATTTTTATGTGGGTTAGGCTTTACGGCTCACCTCCAAAATGCTCTATCTATTTTGGGAGAAATGATGTTCAGTGTTCATGTTTTCAATTTGTGAAAAAAAATCCATAGGGCTCACACTGGTCGGTGTTGTATACTTATGTAGAATGCTTTTTTCAAGGAAATGAAATGCACCTGATAAAGAAAATAATTACATTTCAATATAATACATTCAGTATATACTTTTTTTCTTCATATGGAGCGCCTGAGGACGTGTTTGACGATTACTGCTCCACTTCCGTCCTAAACTGGAAGACCATTAGAAGTATAGATATACTTTTCTTAGAAAATAATCTATAGACAAGACATCATCAGACAAACATGAGACAATTATATTCAATTTAATATGGTGGCAAATACCCTCTAATATTTTTTGCACACTTTGTTTTAAGATATAATGCTCTCATACACTCACAATGTGCTTATGATGCTTTATGAGCACCACTTCAGGGGTTACCATCTAACCAAATAGCATAACATTTGGTGGCCAATTTGGTTAGCACATAACTACATATTAGTCCATCATGAGTTTACTTATGTTGTTTATACGATCATTTTAGGTCTCACATCTTCTCATTGGTTTCGAATTAAAACTACAGAGCTAGAAGTTATTTCGGAGGGGTATTTAACAATTACGTTTACAATATTATAGTTCAAAGTTGGAACATATTTCAACTCGGCACATCTATCTTTTAATAGCTTAAGGTAACGACCATTTATCAACGCAGCAACACACGCCCGCCTGCAGCAGCTTGCATCAAAAAAGTTCTGAACAGAAGCAGGAGGGGCGGGGCAGGCAGGGACGATGATGATCAGAAGTCACTTCTGCTCTGCTCTACTCGCCCCTGACACCCCTTTTAGAAGCCATTTCTATTCACCGTGGGCTGAATACGACGATGGCAGAAGAGGTGGACACTTACACGGAGCTGAGGCATTTCCCTCTGCTGTGGCCCCTTCCCAGGGTCCGTTCTCACAGCGACACCTCCGGGTTCCGCTCCAGAGTCTTGTTCAGACTGCGCGGCGCCCGCTCAGGTACGCTAATGAATATCATTTTACCAAAACTGTAAGTATAGGACAGGTTAGAAAGCCCGCCATGCCATTCTGATGTTAGGAAAATAAAGAATCAAACAGTAATTACTGAGTTTAACCTAGGGGTAGACTAGGAAAACACAAAAAGCGCGTCCAGAGACATAATTCAATTACAGTTACATTACATTTAAAATCTTGCAATAGATTTCCATGCACTTATAATTCACTTCAAACATCTTAGAAAACTGTGCGTCTACTTTTTCTTAAACAAGAAAACTGGAGTTTTCTAACATGAGATTGCTCTGTATTTTGGTGTTGCACATGGGAATTAGCAGGAGCCCATAGCGCTGGGAGCTTTCGTTTACATATGGAGCAATGCAATAGTGGCTTCCTGCTCTGCTATAACATACACTGGTCTCTCTCTATTCCTCTCACTCAAACACACTTTCTTTCTTTCTGTCTTTCTTTCTTTCTTTCTTTCTTTCTTTCTTTCTTTCTTTCTTTCTTCTGCACTTCTTCTGCACTGCTGCTGCACCATCTGCACTATCTGCCATCATACCATGTTTTATGGTAAAGGTCAAAGGAAAACTGAAACAATGCAGTTTTGCTACTGAACAAAACAGGCTATGTAAACCATACCGAAGATGTTGACCACGGTGTTAACCAACTATGTGTCCTCAGCCTTTCCCTTAAATGTCACGCCATCATAACATCGCTGTCTAAATCCTGACAGTTGAGCCCATACAGGCTTATAATTTGTTTCAGTGGTTAAAACCACTTCCTATCAACTGGCTTTTGTCTCTTGGTGCAGAACTCTTTAGCGGTGCTCTCTACCCCTCCAAACCACCCTAACCCACTTTGAGATATACTGCAGGCCTGAATTATACCTCATAGCAGTCAATCTTTTAAGTTTCCACAAGGACTGTCTTGTTCCACAGTCTGATTCATTTCTCATAACAGTACAGAGTTATACACAGTAATGCTTGTTTGAGAAAGTGCATCACTTGGTTTGTCTTTAATTGCAGCAGGATGTTTTCTGTTCTTACATTTAAGTTGTAATGACAGGAAATGATAATGGAGTTGCCCAGTTAGGAAGTTAGATGCTCTTAGATCTTTCTGTCTGCTCGTCCAATTAGCTCAGTATTACATGGACTTGTGAGTCGGGATTCCACAGTTAGATTCAATGAAATTTGGATTTGGGGTTAAAAATGTTGAAGAAATCCTACAACCCTACTACACAACTTCTATTCTACTCTATTCTGTTGCGTCGTCCAGTAAACTCAACAGTTTGCAAATCAAGCACCAGAGGGAGCTAATTCACCTTCCTCGAGAAAGACTATGTGCACAAGCATCAGGCAGCCTTCTTGTTTGATGACATTACAGCGGCTTTTAACCAAAATGGGTGATGAAGGAAATATCACCTTACGCAATCCATTTGATCTTGTGAGATGATTGGTTTATTTTAAAATCCATTGTTGCTTAATGGCATTTCCTAAGTATAGTGTGTGTGTTGCAAGCATGAATTGTCTTGAATTTACGTAGTTTAAGCAATTTATCCTCAACAAGAGCAGATTTAAGCAAAAACACTTGAAACATTTTGAAACATTTTCAAAGTATCCAAGACAAGACCATCATTTTTCTAAGCTCTAACAATCCAGGCACATTAAAACATGTGAATCATTGCTAAATATGTTTGATGGAGATTTAATAAAGATGGATATGTGTATTTCATATTGCTTCTGCAGATGTTTTGTAAGATAAAGATACAATTTGTCTTGTTTACGATAATATACAGTTCCAAAAGCTGTGTGTGCAAGCATGTACATATATGTGCATGTATGTGTATGTGTGTTTTGTGTGCATGCATGTATGTGTTTATGTGTTATTAAAAAAAATGTGTTTCAGATAATGTGTTAGGTTCAGATGCCCTTTGCTGTCTGTTCTAAATAGCATGCTGTCCTACTGATGGGTGCTGTATTAGTCATGTAATTGCATGGGCAGAGAAGAGAGGAGGAGTAGAGGAGAACTAAGGAGGAGAGGAAAGATAGCAGGAGAGGAAAAACAGCTGAGGAGAAAAATGGAGAGGAGGAAGTCCAGGCAGAGAGAAAAGATCAAGAGAGGGAGCAGTAGGGGACAAAAAGAGGAGAGGGAGGAGAAGCGAAGAGAACAAAACAGGGGAGAGAGGAACTGAAAGGGAAAGTCTGGAGGAAAAGTGAAGACCAGAGACAATATATGGGGGAAAAGAGGGAAAATGAGGAAAACACACATAAGAGAGGAGAGGAGGCAAAATGGGATGCAATGACAGGATGAGAAAGGAGGAGGAGGAGGAAGGCAGATGGAAAGCTTGAAGAAGAGAGGACAAGAAAGGAGTGTCAGCTTGCTGTTTTGCTCTGCTCTTTGTGGGCACTCTCCTGGAAATAACATTGATTACAGACCGTTTTAGACGGCCATAACTACTTGTTAAGATGTAACGTAGTGTACAGAGCAGCTCTTCCCCCTTCATTGCCCACACACAGTCAGCCCCCAGCCACCCTCCTTGTCTTTTCTCTTTGTTGCTCTTTGAATGTGCCATTGATATCTAAAACGTTAAGAGTCAAGGCCCAACCCATAATTGCAGTACAGTGCCCCCTGTTGACACGCTGTCACCCCATTGTTTACATCGTGAAATCTTTTATTGAAGATATTAAAGCTGCACTAGGAAAGATTTGTATTTCAAAATACACGTCTTATCAGCCTAACTTAGGAAGTGAGGCTACAATAGAGAAGAGCGCCTCATGTCCCCTAATTGAGACGCCGTGGATTCACCCTGTTTCATGTCACATGATTTCTGGATTATACTTCTTAAATTTCATATAGTTACGTTGCCATTTGGGACTGCAAACATGTCAAATTGTCTTGTGAAACTTTACAGTAAATTTTACACATATTCTGAGGACATAATAGGCTGGTTTGTTGATCATTGACCTTGTGTGAGCCACTGGCACTGTAGATTCTTGGTGCTTTAAGCTGTCTGTGTTGAGTCCAGTGTTGTTTCTTTTGTGTATGTCTCTGTGTGTGTGTGGGGGGGGTGTGGGAGTTGATGAGTTTATGGCTTCTTTTAATTTGATTTGCTGTGACCTGCTTCAACGGAGAACATGAAAGGTCAAAGTTTTCCATCTCTTCTCCTCTTCCCTCTAAAACCAGCTGTCTCCCAGTAACTATGTGTGGTTAACTAATAAGCCTTTAACTCTATTAATGTTTGTTGAAACACCTCAGCAACAAATAGACAGGATGTGGTACGTTTTCTAATAATGTTGCTCACACACATAGTACTTACATAAGAGTATACATAGTGTGTGTGTGTGTGTGTGTGTGTGTGTAGTGGGGGCTTCTGAAGGAAATGTAATATGGACTTTGAATTGAGAGATAGTGATTGAGAGACAGAGACACAAAGAGAGAGCAATAGAGACCTTGGTGAGGAAAGACAACAAAGATAAGATTTTACACAAAAAAAATGATTGTTCCTTTGCATGAATGTAGAACTTGCAGGCCAGAGGAGGGGAGGAGGAAAAGGAATACAGAAGCAGCACAAGGAGTCAGTAAAGCAGAAGAAAGGAGTAGAGAGGAGAGGCAAGAAGAGGAGGGAAGAGGAGAGGAGCATAAGAGTAGCTGCTCTTATGTATGTAGTCAATAACCTAATGGTTGTGTAGTCATCATGTCTGTTTTTGTCTACTTGTCTTTACCACCCCCCCCCCCC
>OOFE01022836.1:15995-30388 GCA_900323365.1 Monocentris japonica | reverse complement strand
CTGATACCTTTCTATCATAGCCAGCATTAACTTTTTCAGCAATTTGTGCTACAGTAGCTCTTCTGTGGGATCGGACCAGACGGGCTAGCCTTCGCTCCCCACGTGCATCATTGAGCCTTGGGCGCCCATGACCCTGTCGCCGGTTCACCGGTTGTCCTTCCTTGGACCACTTTTGGTAGGTACTAACCACTGCAAACCGGGAACACCCCACAAGACCTGTCATTTTGGAGATGCTCTGACCCAGTCGTCTAGCCATCACAATTTGGCCCTCGTCAAAGTCACTCAGATCCTTACACTTGCCCATTTTTCCTGCTTCCAACACATCAACTTCAAGAACTGACTGTTCACTTGCTTCCCAATATATCCCACCCCTTGACAGGTGCCATGGTAACGAGATGATGGATGTTATTCACTTCACCTGTCAGTGGTTTTAATGTTGTGGCTGATCGGTGTATATATATAACGATATATAACTAACTATATAACTACCTCCCATCCCTCCTTTGATAATAAACATAGGCCTATTCATAGAAACTACTGAAGTGCTCTTCCTTTTATGAAATTTTCTGAACAGAAAACAGTAAGATATGAAAAATGTGAAAATTGCAAGTGAATTGGTCTTCAGCCCAGACCTAAAAATACCCTACAAGCAATCTGTTCAATCTGTTCAATCAATTCTAAAACTAACAGAATACAAACATATAGAAGTTAAATAGTGGTAATATGGTCCCACAATGTGCCTTTATGGTGCCTTAAGCCAATATCAGAACTCTATAGCCTGGAAACGTGCCACGGTTTGTCGATTAAGACAGAAGAACAGAGCATTATGATTATGATAGTGAGATGATAAAAACATGAGCTTGAGTCTCAGTGATATGAAAAGACAAATACCATCTAATCTTTGTTAAAATCAAAGTTAAAACATGTCAAATATAACTCCTACCTTCTTAGATAGAGGCTTGACATGTGGAGTTTAAAAACCAAGAGATGTGTTCAGGACCAATATCAGGACCTCCATAGTTTTTTCAGTTGTAGCTGAAGGAAACTTTGTGACATCTGATCCTGAGATCGTTTACCTGAGAGATATAGCAGTGGATCGTCAGCGTAGCAATGAAAAGAGATGCTCTACTAATGAATGATATGGCCAAGGGTCAACATATATAACCAAAACAGTATTAGACAATGAAGTGAATGAAGTAGAAGAAACATAATCACCATAAGACACTGATTCTTTTGTTTGACAGATAAAATAAAATACAATTAAGAACCAGTCTGAGGCAAACAGAGTTTCCAGATCCCAAGTCAGTAGAATAGGAATATTAGTCTTTTCAGTCTTTGCCCTCAGGTCAAGCAGCACTAACATGAATGTTTTCAGAGTAAATATTTCAAGGCAAAAGAAGAAATAACATTTTGAATAAAACGCTTGTTAGAGTGTGCCATTGCATAAAGAAGAGCCAGCCAGATGTTCATATTTTGAGAAACAAGCTTCTCTGGAGAGCCTTGCATAATTCATATGAGCAGTGACAGAAATCAGTCAGGAAGCATTCTGAATGTGTTGAGGCAGCAAGTGGACACCATTAAGGTTACGATGAACAACATCCATAGCCACTTCAACAAATTTAAACCAGGCCCAGCACACCAGAAAGAGTTTCAGGCATTAAGATTTATTAGTTTACTAAGCTTTTCACTGCTCCTGCCAACAATCAAGCAGGATATGTCAATTGCCAGAGTACTGTTCAATTGTCTGAGTTTATTTGCCATGGAAATGTTTTCTGCCTCCCGCAGTATCATACAAACCACAATGTAGAACTATTTGGGAAACCTTAAGACCAACCAGTGGTTTCTCCAAGTCACTCAGGGACTTTGACCATGGTGCCCTGTAACAACACATTATGTAATAACACTGAATTATGTAATAATTTGACAAAATGGAATCAATTTTCACTTCATTATATAATAACACCTGCATTTTGTAATAAACAGCTTGAACGCCATATGTAATACATTTTTTAAGTCTTCATTCATGAAGACTTGAAATTCATTTTAAAAGATACAATTAGTTCAGTAGATTAGTAGTATCTTTCATTGGTCAAAACTACATCAAGTGTCACTGTATTCCTTAGCTTAATATAAACTGTACTTGAAGGTTCATAGAGACATAGAAACTGCATGACACTGAGTGTTATACTGACACAAAAAATGGTTGAACAACAAAAGACCAATATGGAACAGTAAATTCTTTCAAATTCTTTATTCTCTCAATGCCCAATTACTTTATATTTAGGCAAAGAACATTTACCACACTGTAGTGGTCAACAACACTTTGGATGAACATTTAAGTTTTATCTTTAATTATGTTTAAGGATTTAAGTAATGAAGTGAAAAACAACCACAGCATATAGCCTAACAGCACACAGTTCAGTTCAGTTTTAACTTGCAAAAACTACTTATCAAGTAGTCACGATAGAAAGAACTTTTCCCCTCCAACATGCCCTTCACTTAAAACAGGCCATAGCTTACATGTTAGACACACATATAGCCCACACTATCTGGAAACTACTAAACTACATCTGAACTACAAACACTTGAAGCTGCTTTAACCAAGAAAATCTACCTACAGTGCAAAACAGACATATGACTATCTCTTCCAAAAAAATGTCCTTGATTTTAAATTGACCATAGCCTACATACTTAAGCAGGACCAAGGCCATCATCCACTTGCTATTTTTGCTGAATAGCTCCCTTAGTCTCATGTCAAAAGACCATTGCTGTAGTCAACCCTGCTAGAAATAAAAGCTTTTATGTGGCTATTTAGACTAAGATCAGAGTGAACTTTAACGCCAAGGGGGGCACCACAGGTCACAGGGGTCTAATTTAATATTTGGGAAGTTTTAGCTTAATTGTTAAAATTGTAATTGTACAGATGAAGACATCCATTTTGGTTGGTTGTTACATAATGCAGCATATTATTACATTTTCATCATAAAAGAAGTCCAACTCCTGCATTTTGAAATAACACCACAATATGTAATAATTTATTACAAAATGTGGGGAAATTTATTACATATTGCGTTGAAGCTGTTTATTACATAATGTGGTGTTATTACATAATGTTATTACATAATGTGTTGTTACATGCCCTGCTGGGATGGCAAAGCAGACTTCCCTGCAAAGCTCATTTTGACATCATGTACCACTGAGTCACATAAAAATAAAAGTGCTGGACGGATGTCACAATGCCAAACATAACATCAGGAGTGTCAAAGAGTGGCAGGAACCTCTCTGTTCCCAGTCTCCCCATGGGCAGAAAATGTCCCTCTGTAGCGATGGGTCAACATATGTAGGTGGGCACTCCTCCTGAGAGGTGTGGAAGTTGGTGCCTCTCAGTTTGGCAGAGAAACAGTGGAAACAGCGAGACCCAACTGGCCTGATGGCAGTTTTACCCACAGGGGGAGATTATTATTATTTCACAGCTTTTCTGCCTCATAACAGCCGGAGCATTTAAAACTCCATTCTGATTCATCGACTGCAGTCGCATCACAAATGAGTCATAAATGAAGCAGTACTGGTTGCACAATGTTGGTCTACCTATCACAAGCTCAGAAGTAAAGGAATAAAAAAGCTAATAATAAGAAAGCTAATAATAATAAACCTTATTTATATAGCACATTTGAAAACAGAAGTTACAAAGTGCTTAACAACCAGGCAGCGAAATGAGGAAGTAGTGAGGGAAAACAAAAATAAAATGTTGATACCAATGACAAGACAATTGAATAAGATAATTAAGTTTAAAACTTGCATGAAAAGTTTGAATTATTTTTCACAAATGGGTCTTGAGAAGTGATTTAAGGGCCCTGACAGCAAAAGCTTGGCCACCTTTCAACTCTACACTTAGGAAGAGCCAGGAAAGTCCTGAAGAGAGTCCTGTTTGAGGATCTACGGCTGCTCATGAGGGTCAAAAGGTCTGAGACGTGGGCCACCAGGGGGAGCGTCATGGAGTAGACATGTAAACCACGAGGTCCCAACTTATGCATGAATAAGTTGTTTAAATGGTCTGATTAAGTGACTTTTATTTTGATATTTTGAGAGTCAACAAAGTATTTTAGTTTGTGGAAAGATTTTTGGACAAAAAATGCCTCCCATAACTCCTAAAACTGTGCAAGCTAGTAACTCGGAGGCTACTAGCAAGAACACCGTGGACGTGAACATGCTACAGGCATTCCGAGAGACAGTCAAAGAAGTTATTCAAGAAGAATGACAGCCTACAAGAAGAGATCAAACGAGCCATCTCGCCGATTAAAATTGCACTAGTGATCACGAAGAAGGGCTGAATAATTTGGATGTTCGCTTGGAGGCCATGGAGACGCAATACGCACAGTTGAGCAGTGATTATTACAAATTACAGGCGAAAACTGATGATCTGGAAAATAGGGGAAGACGATACAACTTACGTATCATAGGAGTACCTGAGGGTCTGAGGGTCTGGAAAAGGGAAATCCTACACAATTCATCGCCGAACTTCTATACGACATACATGAGGGTCCTGACGGCTTGGAGGGGCCCCCGATCCTGGATAGGGCTCATCGTGCTGCGGCGCAGGTGCCTCGGGAGGGGGACCGACCACGGCTGTTCATCCTTCGAGTTCACTACTTCCAGGAGAGGGAGCGGATCCAGCGTCTGGCCAGGCAGAAGGGATGGTTGGAGTTCTAAGGAAAGCAGATCCTCATCTTCCCAGATTACAGCGTTGACTTAGGTAGACGCAGAGCGGCATTCAATGAGGTGAAAGGAGTCCTCCAGAAAGAAGAAGGGGTCCGACATGGTCTTCTATATCCAGCTTGTCTCCGGGTCTCCTTCAACGGGCAGGTAAAGATGTTCGAGACCCCACAGGCAGTGAAGGATTTCATCATGACCAAGATCCGACCAGCCCCAGTTTAAGGGGAGAAAAGATCGATCGATCGAAAAACAGCGATCCATTCAACTGGATTTTATCTGTGGGGGGAAGTTTTAATGTTTCTAACTGATGTGTGGATGTTTCCTCCATGTTCTAAAAGGCAGTTCTTTTGTGTTATTGATTATGTGCTTATGGAACTAGTTGTTAAGCTCTCGGTAGGCTTTCGGCTATAGCCTCTACATGGCAAGCGATGCATTTCCTTTGATAACAAACCGGGCAGTCTGGGTGGGCGATGTTTACGTTGCCATTGTACAACTGTCTTGAATTATGATTGACTCCACCCGTGCAGGCTGTTGCTGTGATTGAGATGGGCGCTCTCTTGTACGTTATGACAGTCATTATAAAGTAAATTTGCTGTGTTTTTTTTTTCTTTTTGTGTTTATGTTTTTATCTTTATTTATTTTGTCTTGTTTAAATGTATTAAGGTTGACTATATTTACACAGTGAATTCAAATGTGTCACAAAATGTATAAATATGAGTCTTCATATTTCCCCCTTCTCTAAATTTTGATGGTGATACCTACACTCTCAACTTTAAATTAATGGTTGCCATATTAACTTCATCAGCTGGAATGTTAGGGGACTTAACCACCCAATCAAACGTAATAAAGTATTCTCCCATCTTTTACACCTCAAAGTAAACATTGCGTTTCTTCAAGAAACACACCTAAAAACTATAGACCACCCTAAAATTAAGAAAGACTGGGTCGGACAAATGTTCCATTCTAAATTCAATAGTAAAGCTAGGGGTACTGCAATCCTTATTCATAAATCTACTCCATATATTGTTTCTGATGTAACAGTTATGTAGTTGTGATTGGCTCATTATTTAACACCCTTTTCATTTTAACAAATTTCTACGCCCCCAATTGGGATGATAGTATTTTTTCAGAAATGTTCTTCACTCTTTACCTGGTATTGATACTCACCAATTAATACTTGGGGGAGATGTAAATACTATTATGGATCCAGCACTAGACTGCTCCTCAGCAAGACCCTCACCACCCTCAAAGTCCTCTTTGGTTTTACAGTCATATCTGAAGACATATGGGGCTGTTGACGCTTGCCGATTTCTTTTCCCATCAACCAGACAATACTCATTTTTCTCTCCGGTGCATCAAACATACTCACATATTGATTACTTCTTCGTTGATAAAAAGCTACTATCCAATGTCAAAGTGTGCACATATAATAGTATTGTAATATCAGATCATAGTCCTCTGGTTTTAGAGCTCAGCTTCCCAAATCAACATTCAGTTTACTCATGGTGGCTTAATCCTCTCTTACTGTCTGATGAAGGATTTATCCAGCACATTTCAAAACAGATTGATATCTTTCTGAAACCAAATATAACTACTGATGTAACCTGATGTAACCGGGGCCATATAATTTCATACTGTTTGTTCACTAATAAACAAAAACAGAAACGTATAACAGAATTAACAGATCTCATGATGAAGTTGGATCAACAACACTCAGCCACTCCTTCTCCAGATCTCTACAAACAAAGGCTGAATTTACAAACAGAATTTCATTTACTCTCAACTAAGCAATCTGAACAGACACTGTTTAGGTCTAGACTATCGTGGTATGAGCATGGAGAAAAAGCTTCCAAGATTTTAGCCCACCAGCTACGTAAATCAGAATCTACCCATATAATCCCTGAAATTAAAACCCAATTTGGACGTATTACCACGGATCCTAACAAGATAAATGAGAGTTTTCAATATTTCTATTCTAATCTTTATAAATCTGACTCTGACAAATTTTTTGACAAATTGCCAGTTCCAACTTTAGACCCACTTGGTAGAGATCCACTAGAAGAGCAAATTACCTGAGAAGAAATTAAAATGACCATCAAATCAATGCAGAGTGGAAAATCTCCAGGCCCGGATGGCTTTCTTGTCGAATTTTGTAAAGCATTTAGTGAAAGCTTATCTCCACTTTTACGAGAAATGTATATTGAGTCAAAATGTCTTCCCCCTACTCTTAAATAAGCAACAATCTCATTTCTTTTGAAACCAAATAAAGACCCATTAGAGTGTTCCTCCTACCACCCAATATCCCTTTTAAATGTGGATTTTAAAATATTGTCTAAAACTCTCGCCCTTAGACTAGAACAATGTTTGCCCTCCATGATTTCTTAAGATCAAATGGGATTCGTGAAGGGTAGGCATGGCTTCTTCAATTTACGCCGGCTTTTTAATATTATATATACTCCATCATCTCCAATGCCTGAGATTGCTTTATCGCTTGATGCTGAAAAAGCTTTTGACCGGGTGGAGTGGGACTACTTGTGACAGGGATGTCCCCTCTCTCCTCTCCTGTTTGTGATATCTATCGAACCATTCACAATTGAGCTACGAACAGATAACAAGGTCAGAGGAATCCAATGGGCAAGCCAAAAACAAAGTGTTGCTATATGCCGATGATCTTTTACTCTACGTTTCTGACCCCTTAAGCTCTCTTCCCCATGCGCTTACCATTTTTCAAAACTTTGGTAGTATTTCAGGTTATAAATTAAATATACCCAAGAGTGAACTACTCGCTGTCAACTCTAAAGTCAGGGAGATTTCATTTAAAGCTTTTCAATTTAAGGTAAAGATGGATCACCTGACCTATTTGGGCATCAAGGTTACTCATTTATATAAAAAGTTATTTGAGGAAAATTTTACCCCCCTTCTTGAACGCACCAAGACAGATTTTCAGAGATGGGATAATCTCCCGTTATCACTAATTGGATGCATTAATGTCGTAAAAATGAATACTTTACCTAAATTCTTATATTTATTTCAATGTATCCTAACTTGTATACCAAAAAAGTATTTTAATACACTGGACAAATATATTTCTGCATTTATTTGGAATGGTAAACCCCCAAAGATTCGTAAAGATTTTATGCAAAGAACAAAACAATCAGGGCTAGCCTTACCAAATTTCCAGTTCTATTATTGGGTGGCGAATGTACGAAATATGCTTTATTGATTGAGTGCTCCAGAGACACCAGCATGGCTTTATATTGAATTGTCATACTGTGGTAAAACCACTACGGGCTTTGCTTGGTTCAGCTCCTCCAGTAGAATTGTATACCTACAAGTGTAATCCTTTGGTATATCATTCTCTCAGAATCTGGGTACAGTGTAGGAAAAGGTTGGATTACATTCAATGTAGATTCGGGCACCAATTTATTCTCATCATATGTTCCCACCCTCTATGATAGATTCTGCTTTTAAGATCTGGAATAGTAGTGGTATACATAGTTTTAAGGACCTGTATATAGATAAGATATTTGCCTCATTTACTCAATTGACTCAAAAATGTAATATCCCACAGACCCATTTCTTCTGTTATTTACAAATTAGAAATTTCATGCGTAACAGATATCCCCAGTTCCCCAATTTACCAGCTGAAACAACTTTCGATAGAATTCTTGACATAAACGTGCACAACAGAGGAGTAATCAAAGTGATATATAATACTGTATATTATCGACTTTACATTCTCCTTCTCTTTCCACTATCAGATCCCAGTGGGAAGATGATTTGGCATCTGAAATAACAGATACACCGCCTTCATCTATCCAAAGAAAAGTTGGCTAAGATTTATCCAGGAGCAGATCCCTTATGCAACAGATGTAAGACAGTAACAGGGTCAATCATTCATACTTTTTGGACTTGTCCAATCGTCATAATTATTGGACATCTATATTTGATACATATTTGGAGGTCAAATTTACCCCTTCCCCTTTGATTGCAATTTTCAGAGTAGTACCAGAGGACATGTTCCTTCCCAGACATTACTCGAATGCTATTGCTTTTGCTTCCTTAATTGCTAGACGCCTTATACTTATGAAGTGGAAGCAGGAGGCTTCTCCCACACCTGTTCAGTGGGCTGGAGAACTTATGAGGTTTTTACACTTGGAGAAAATAATGTGTACGTTGGGTGGCTCGACACGTAAATTTTACAGGACATGGCAACCATTTCTGACACATATGAAAATGCTAAAACTGTGTACTCTTCCATAACTGATTCTTATTCAAACCAAATTACAATGTAGATTGGCTAAAGACAACCGTGACTAATATAGACGTCTATTTGTTTGTTTGAATGTATGTATTTATGTTTACATTTTGATCTATTTTGCCCTTTGTTTATGTATGTTTTGAAAAACAATATATATGTTATTACTTATTTATTATTATTATTATTATTATTATTATTATTTTATCTATACTGTGTTTTATGCGATGTCTCTACTTTTCTATTTTTTTATTATTTTTCATTTTAGTTTTGTACAATTTGTCTTTCTGTTTTTCTGGGGGGTATTAGAATGGTCAACATGCAAACTTTTGTACTTTGGTATTTCACACTGAATGTATTACAAAGTTGTTATGTTGTTGAAAAAAAGGAAAATAAAATAAAATTAAAAAAAAAAGGTCTGAGACGTAGTGAGAACGACTGGAGACTGGAGTTTGTTGGTAAATGGATGGTATAAAAGCTTGTTAAGCTTGTTAGGGCTTATTAACACATATTAAAAGTCGCTGAGATGAACACAAAATGATTATAAAATAATAAAGGATGAAGCCTCAGCGGAGCTCACTGCAGCACATCTTTAACTCTTCACCAACATGAAGCCCACTCCTTTCAGCCTTCTACTAACTCCACGTACATAACACAGGAAAGGTGATAACCAGACTCTTCATACCCAGGATGCATTTGTCGTTTTTGCTCATTTAAGGCTATGAATGATGCGGTGTGGCTTTGCAGACAGAGCAGGACCTTACATCGTGTGTTCGAAAGAACCAATGAAAATGTCCACACGCCTGTCGATAGTTGTTCCTCTGCTCCGGCGGCAGGTCTGGAAAGCCGAGCTCTCTGCAAGCAGCGCTGTGGGATTAATGAGAATCATCATGGCTTCCATTTCTGCCTCTGCTCATCTTTATCTGTCCCCGCCGGCGGCTGGCGGCTGCTCGTGCACGCGCTTCGTTAAGATGAGCTTTTCTCAAAAGGATAAAAGGACTGAAGCGAGGGGAGAGATCCACATGTCAAGCTCTGTTCAGATGCTCCCTGCCTCCACTCTGCCCTGGTTGCTGATTCTCTAGTGTTGACTATTAGAGTGTGGAGTGTGTGTGTGTGTGCGTAAATGTTTTTATTCCTTATGTGCAGGTGAGGGCTTTCTGCTAGTAAGGCTTCAGTGGTCTGCCAGTTCACATTAAAGCGATTTCTGTGTGTGTGTGTGTGTGTGTGTGCTTGTCTGCCACACATTCTACTGCTCACCCAACCATGAGACCGCTTTACCATTAGGATGAGGCTCACTTACTCTGGATCAGTGTCCGTTACGGCCTCGATAGTTTTTCAGTTCCTGTTTGTCTGTTTTCCCAAAACTCTCCAGCTCCCAAAGTTTCCCTAGAAAAACCCTCGTTGCTCACAGATCAGCCCTTCTTTTAATAGTCTATTTTCACTAAAGAATTTCAACATTTTGATGTGGGTATAGTGACTGATGTGTTGCTGTTTATTTCAGCCCAGACTGCTGAGGTTTGCATGAGAATGCTTCCTAATGTCTCGGTTTCTCAGCAGAATTCAGTCTGACAACAGAAAAACAAAAACAAAGCACTTTCTCCATTTGAGATAATTCATTACCATTCTTACTGATGTACGTTTAAATAGTTGATGCTTTCTCCGTCCCTACGGGTGAAATTTGACTGGACTTGTGTTCTTCGTGAAAGAAGAAACCACAGAATGACGCAGCTTGTGATCATTAATACATCGCATCAACATGTCAGGGTGCAAATGTCATTGCACAGCTTGTTACTGTGCAGTAAGCTTTCTCTGCTGTCACATTTAATACTTTCCTCAGATTTCTCTTTCTTCTTCTTTTCCAGGTGAGACGGGCGAGACTCAGTCCTTGCCTTCCTGACTCTGGTGGAGGTCATTGCTTTGAAAAAGAAACGAGAATCGATAGGCAACTACCATCAGTCTGGTAAGTTCACGCTCTTTATTTGTTAAATATTTCCTCTCTTATATCTTCTGATGGTGCTCAAGCAAAGCACCTGTGGATGCCATGGATGGGTTCACTGAAATATATGATCAAAGTACATAAAAAATAAATATATTGAGGATTATGGTTGATGCTGACTTATGTTCAAGCCTTTCTTTATGAAAAAACAAACCTCTCGTGATGAAAAAAGTCAATATTTAATGCACACTGTAGTGCATGTCCCTGTAGACAAGGATCATATGCCTGAAATTCTCCAGTGTAAAGGATTACATCTGTTGGTTTTCTAGTAATGAAAGAGTAATGAAAGAGTAGACTAGGAGGTCAAATAATATTTTTTTCATGCCAAGTGTTACATACGCCTGGCTCAAGGCAATGCAACAAAGGGGAAACCACACACAGCAAACAATGAACCAATGTATTTATTACAAAATAAGACTCAACAGAGGGAAAACTTTCAGTATAGATGGAGTCCTAATGTAAAAGTGTAGTGCAGCATGGACTGTGCAATGGAAAACTATAACTAACACAGCTGCTGGGGACCGAGACAGAGGCAGGCAAATAGACAGGCAACACTTTTATGCTGCAGGTCCTCAAACCTGAAGCCAATCAGCTCCACCTCACACACAAAAGAGCAGCAGCAGCCGCCACACAGGAGCGTAACAGGAGGTTCACTGTTTTCTAGTGTATTTGAGGAGTTTGTCTGTCTCCCTGGCAGACTAGAGGTAAATCAAGTCACAGATTGAGGTAAAACCCCATCTGTCATTGTCCAGTTAGTACTGAGGAGACGTTGCACCGTGCACGCTGCAAGGCAAACAGCTGGATGAATTAGGAAGGCGAGCCAGGGTGGAGCCCAGGGTCATTCTGTAGGTATCAAATTTAAGATGACTTTGATTTTTAAAGCTGCAATCTGCAACTTTTCACCTTTAGACAGGAAGTGTGTTGTTAGCCCCGCTCTCCTTGCCCTCAGTCATTCAAGTTCATGACCCAACACCTGTCAGTCATCTTGATGAGCTGTCTACCATGAAATAGCATCTATCCTGAGGCTGAGGTTACCGGCATCCATAAAGCCGCCGCAGGCGTTGAAGAAGCAGATGGAGAACGAAGCCGATCTGCAGTAAAAAGAAACGCTGATGTTCTTTGAAAGTTTAGCTTCAGAGTTATTTATTCTGTTCCTGCTTTCCTCCATTGCTGTTGTTACTGTGACTTCCTGCTCTGTGGCTGCTAGCCTCACCTTGGTAGCCACAGCCAGCTCACTGCTGGCCACGCCCATATGACACACCACAGCAGATGGTACACGCCCCAAAACGTCCTGAACATCAACAAAAAGCCAATTTCAGGCAGACGGGGGGATTTAACACTCAAGATCACAGACAGACACAGACTGATAAGATATATTACACTGATTTATTGTTCTTTTAATTGGAAAAAGTTGCATATAATGTTTTAAGCGTTGTACTTTAAAGGTAGTGTAGAGCTGTTTGACTCCCTTCAGAGGACGTTCAGACCTCCTACTTGGAGGTCCGCTCAGTAAGAGAAAGCTACTAGTTGGTGTGATCCTCATCACATGAAGTAAATGCCTTTTGGATTCTCAGTTTTCATCCTGTCCCCCTGCACAGACAGTGCAGCTATTCTAGGATCTTGCCTTAAAAGAAACTCTGTCCAGTGCATCTGCTACTTTTCCTTCCCAGAATCCCATTTGGCATTGAATTATTAAAGCTACCAGCATTTTGGGTGAGAAACAAAGTGAATTTTGACTGGTTTTTGGGAAGACACTTCTCTTAAAGCACGCACATGCACACACACACACACATGCATACTCACCCTGCAGACCTTCTCTTCCACCTGAAAGGGGCTCCAGATGTCTTGTGTAGCAGAGCACTCATGCAGAAGGTTGCAGCGGTCGACCTCGTCCTCCTCCCATCCTTCTGTCCTCCTTCCCTCCGGTTCCTGCGGTGTTGGCGACCCAGGAAAAGGGTCCTGAATGAGGCTGTGGTTCACCAAGCAAGAGTCCAGCAGAGGCCAGTTCACTTACGTAAGCTCACACAGAGCACTTAGTCCTTGTTTTTAAGCTACCTCGCCGCCCTCTCCCTTTTAGTTTTACTGCTGTCTGGGTCCCAACCTTTGCTCAGCAGTGTGTTATACGCCGTGGAGTTTAACTGAACCGTGCATAGCACTGCGAGGTGTTGTAAACGGCTTTTCTGAGGTGTGTTTGCTGGGTCTTTGTCCTGCACTGTAAAGATCAAAATTGGCCTCGAGGGAGAGACTTGGAGAGGAGAAGTAGTCCGATGGTTAAAACTCCTCTGGCTTTACTAGCTCGGGCTCTCCGATCACCATGGAGACAGATGTTTCTCAGGAAACCTTTCAGGATCTTTTGAATGGCCTCTCTGCCTGTTAAACACTGAGACGTCAGTTGATATGAGGCTTTAAAGGCAGCTCTCTTAAGATGTCACATGACAGCTCGATATGTGTGTGTGTGTGTGTGTGTTTGGCTCTGTGTGAATCCTACAGTGTGTGACAGTGTTTGTGGCACTGCCTTCATTGATTTCTGTTGAAGCACCACAGGGCATCTCATGTGGAGAGCAGGAGGACGGGAGGAAGAGGAGGGGTTCGATTGGTTGAACGTTCAGCCTGAGTGCGTTTTTACCATTTCAGGTGGAAAAGGTCTGGAAAATATGTGTGGTTGTGTTTCCCTTACATTCATTCAACAGTGCCCACACACACACACACACACACACCTACTGTTCATGCTGCCAAAAACATGGTCTTACTGCTAGGTAATATAAAGGCTACAAAAGTTTATCATCTGGCCTGCTGGTGAACCCAAAACAGATTCAGCCCAGGCAATTATGGTACAATTTGTGCCAATGTCATGATATAATGCCTGTAGTGGCACCAGAACTCGAAATAGTCCAATTGAGAACATCCCATATTACCCCTGTAGCTCCACTTGGAGCTTGTTATGGCAACACTGGGCCGAGGCTGGGAATCAACTTGGGACTTTTGGATTCGTTGGCAAGTAAAGCAGCTAATTAGTTCGAGCCTGAGTGATGACGGTTGGTCAGGTTGAGGGAAGGTCAGGTTTGGATCCAACAATGGTGAATCTGATTCATTTTGCCCCCCGGGGGGGTGATAAAAGAAACTGCGTGACAGGGTCTCAGCTGCTAGTAATGACAAGACTTTGTGAACAGCCAGATAATCTCTTGTGGTATTTCACTACATTCTGTTTAATGTCTCACTAAAGCATGCTGGGTAGCATGCCACTAATAATTGGTCAGAGTACATTGGGCTGACGGCCAGGAGCAGTTAGTTTGCTTCAGTCGCTCTCCCTTGGTGAGAGTTATTAAGTGGCTGATGACAGAGTCAAAGGGAAGAATTGGTTTTGGCAGTTGCTCACGTGGGAAATGTCCTGCTAGCTAGTAGAGCCTGGAGGTTAAATATCATTAT
>OOFE01022836.1:0-13052 GCA_900323365.1 Monocentris japonica | reverse complement strand
GCCTTGCCTTGGTGGGATTTTGCCACTCTTCACTGACATCTACTGCAATGCAGTAGCTGAGATAGACCAGAATCCAATGCAGTAGCCAAGATAGACCAGAATGCAATGCAGTAGCCGAGATAGACCAGAATGCAGTGCAGTAGCCGAGATAGACCAGAATCCAATGCAGTAGCCAAAATAGACCAGAATGCAATGCAGTAGCCAAAATAGACCGGAATGCAATGCAGTAGCCAAGATAGACCAGAATGCAATGCAGCCACAAGACATGTTGAGTTTTGAGTAAGGGACCCAACTCTCACTTTTTCTCGACTGGATAAACTTTCACATTCTGGGAAACGCAGGGAATCACTAACTGAAGTAGAAGTAGACAAGGCAGGTTAAAGGAGAGTGGATATACCAAAAAAGTGAAATATGACAGAAAATAACCCCTGGAATGCGTTGAACATCACAGATTGATGATATTTAACGTCTCCAAAGGTGGATTTTTCTCTTTAAAGCAACAGGAAACGCTGGAGACTTAGTGAACTAACTTCATAAAACTTCTCACTGTCATCTGTGTTACTCTCTATACATATCTGCCAGTAAGAGGAGGATGACACAGGAGTCAGAGCACAAGTGTAATGAATCCATGACTGCTTCCTTCTGTTCTCCACAGTCAGCACTTGCTGCTGTTCCTCCAGAGCAGTATAATCCACATCCGCATTTAGCTCCACTCTAGCACGCTGCCTTCCTCTGGAGAGCTCAAGGACCTGAACAATGTCCTTTCATAATCCTTCTTTTAGTTCTGGCTGGGAATGTAGTCCTGCTGAGAGGAGACAGGAGCTTGACATCAAAATCATCAGTGCCATAATGAATGATATCGCTGTTTACTGGGTTAAAGTCAGTGTTTGTGTTTCAATAACAAAGGTACATGTACTTTCCTGGCTTTAACTACCCCAAATTGTCAGCCATCTTTGACATTTCTCTGATATGTTGTCAGGACTGGACAAAATTCCTTCATTTCTACAAACAGTCCCCACCTCTTATGTCTCAAACTCAAGGTAAACTGACAGTATTACAAGGTATTTAGGCTGAAAAGATACTGATTCTATGTACCGGATGTATAAACGGTCAGCAACATTGAATAAACCTTTTTATAGTGTGGGAGTCTGCTATAAAAGAGAAACTTGCATTCAACTTTCACATCCCCTGTAGGCTACAGGCTGGCCAGCCTCCAAACAGTGACAGTACATGTGAGGAAGCAAAAACCCTCTGCAGCATCCCACACAACAAGACCATGACTATGGAAGGGATTAAAATTAATCTGACTATAGCCTAAAATAACATGCTACAATAGCTGTGTACTAGGCTAGTTTTTTAATTACATTTTATTGAAGAATAGAAAAAATCAGCTTTTAGCTCTTTCAGGCATGATGCTTTTCACAGCTCATAATAAAATCTACCCAATGTGTTGTTACATCTCTTCTGGATGGATGTTATTCTGACAGGCCACCTTTTACTCTTCTAATGATAAAATTACACTAGGTTTCACTGATTATAGGCCATGTGTCACCTGTTGGGATAGTGTTACAAAGGCTACTGTACACCACACTAGTGATGTAGTGGTAAATAGAAAGGTGGGTTGACCAGGGCCACCGGTCGGTGATCATCATAATGATCACCGATCATCTACCGATAGAAACAAATTATTTTCTATGAAAGGCATTCATTTAGTTATTTTTCCTTAAAAAAACACCATCCTCTTTTGTTACATTGCTTTACTGAATACTCATTTCTGATTGGCCAATGAACACATTCTGAGTTATGCTATTTACTCCTTGGCTAACCGAGGTTAGAAACATGGAACATTTTTCCAATAGGAGAGCACCAAACCTTTGATTACTGGTGAGAGGCTAACCACATGTGTTTACATTTCTATGGTTACAGCTCTGCTACAGTGTAGCATAGATGCTAGCTACGGCTGTTTCTATGGTTACAGTTCTGTTACAGTGTACCATGGATGCTAGCTACATATGTTTCTATGGTTACAGTTCTGCTACAGTGTAGCCTTGGATGCTAGCTACAGATGTTTCTATGGTTACAGTTCTGCTACAGTGTAGCGTAGATGCTAGGTAAACTGAGTTTAGCTGTGTTTACGCTCCACTACATCCCTGCACCACACTGAAGCAGCGGCATGCACAGACTCTCTAAGGGGCGAAGAAGTAGGGGCAAAGCACTACCCAGCTCTTAGCTTATGGGTGCTTGCTGGAGGGTAAAAGGTATGGAGAATCCCAGTGAGTGAGACAGAAAAGTCCAGACATGAACCACTTCCAGAAGTTCACGCTGTAGCACTTAGTTCAGTGTCCCTGTGGTGAAGCTCGCTTCACTTCTAAAGCCCATAATCTAACTTTTTGGAAGGGGGCCTTCTGCTAAAGGGCTCTGAGGTGAAGGTTGTTGAGCTCTGTGAGTCTAATGGAGGTTGATGATCCTGCTCCCATCAGAGACCTGCTGTAATCAGACAAGCTTTTAACTGATGGGCTGTTTGAAACCCTGCTCTCCTCTGGCGTTACACATGACAGGTGCACTGACAATACAAAGCCTCACTGTATACACACATTTGTACACACACACACACACACACACTCCCACACCCATACTTATGCACACTCTTGTACCTTTGTGTGCAGGCACACACAAACACAAACAAGCATTTGAGTAAGATGAGGTTAAAAAAGAAGCAAATTAAAATGTGGGAGTTTGAAGATTAAACTCTTTAAACTCTTTAAAGTAAAATCAGTGTTTCTCCTTTGGTGAAACTATACATCAATCTTCATGATTCACTTTTCATTGATCCAGTCTGAATGATGAATGAAAGACTTACATATAGATTACATGAGGGATCGACATGGATAATGGATAATAATAATAATAATAATAATAATAATGACTTTATGTATATAGCACTTATCAGAGTTACACAGCGCTTCACAGGGGTAAAAAGAAACAGGAATTAAGACAGAACAAAAGAAATGATAATAAAATACAAAGAACAAAAGTAAATATCAAATAAATATAAACATATAAAGACATTTGTCACAGAATTGTAGCTCAGACAAGAAAAGAGTAAGAGTCAGTAAGAGGACACAAGGTGCAGATCAATCAGAAGTGGTTTAAAAAGATTTGTCTTTCAAAGAGATTTAAAAGACACTGAGGTTCGGTTCAGCGATCATCATCTATTGGACCTTCTAGTGTTGGACTGTCTAGAATCTGTTTGGTTTCAACTGGAGAGAAACAGAATCCTTTTTAGAATCAATACATAGTTTTCTACTCATAGTGAATAACTGGTTTCTACTGAGCTGTGTAACTTTACTTTTTTATATTTAAGGCATTTAGCAACTTACAGTGAGCGCAACATTCAAACAATTCAATCCCTAGATGATCGGAGTTCAATGCCCTGATAATACTCCTGTGACCTGAGAAGGATCACGTCAGAGAAAGATCAGCTGTCAGGAGCTGAAGGGGTTAATTCAAGGTAATCACCAACAAGGACAGAGACGATATCGGTATTGAGCTTTGAGTGGCTCTCTAACGAAGCCATGGACTCTCTCCCACAATTTCCTTGCTTGTTGTCGTGGCTGATTTTAGATGCCAAACTTTGAAAAGCCCAAACTTTTAAGTGGGTCTCCTGAGGATGAAGGCAAGGCAGGCGCCAGATTCTGTGCCTGCTTTTAAAAGTGGCCGCCCTGTACTTTAGAGTCCAATTCCAAAGCTATGAATCTCAAACAGGCTTGGGGGGGGAAATCTCACTCTACACTACTCAAATGCCTTAAGCATACACGCACACACACAATCACACACACACACACGTCAGGATCACAGGCCAGGGTGAAAACAGCCTCGCTAAGTGTTTTCAAAGACGCCCACGGGCCATTCAGGCTCTGTTACAGTCAAACATCAATAACCAGCTCCTCTCCTCGGATGATCCCTTCCAGGTCGGCTCTCTCCAAAGGGTCATTGCGTTGGGATTAGCGCTGGTCCACTGTTACGCTGAAAATGGAGAATTTCAGGCATTTATGTTTCAAAAGCTGCTTCACAGGTTCGGGTTTGGGGACGGCTACAGGATTGTGCAAAGGTCTTAGGCACATGGAAAACATTCCCTGAAGCGAAGATGCTTTCAAAAATAATGAAATTAAAAGTTTCTAAATATCCAAAAATGTACTGTAAAGAGCAGAAATGTAAAACACTGATGCAGAAAACAAAAAATAAACATCTAAGACCATATTTATATTAAAAAAAAGACTTTTGCACTGTACTGTACGTTCAGCCATTCTCATTTTATGAATCACCTGGAATAACAAGAAACAAAATTAAAGGTGAAATAAGGAAGCCCCATAGCACAAAGTGACCATAATACATCTGCAGGGGTTGATAGGATTATTGATCAATTACACAACAGTTACTACCCCACCTCCCCACTAGATGTTTCTGTTGGATCGCTCGTCTTAATGTGAAAATGTGACTTTAGTATTTGTTGTAAGCTGTGTCAGAGGCCTCTCAGTGTTGTTGCCAACAGAGGTCGATACAGACATAGATTACCTAATGCCCCTTTAAGACCTTTAATTGCTGTAATGTATCACAGTTTCTCTGCTGAGATCTTGAAGCCACATGCTTGATGAGTCAGCCAACACACGGGGCGCTGACGGTGTTCTCAGTAGTGTCAGAAAAGGTGGTGCTGTTTGATTCAAGTTGCATTGGCAGAGCAACATGTAACATTAGAGCAACTTCAATGTATGGACGTTTGGAGCATGACAGAGATCTACACAGCTCATTCTCATGGCCTCAAGATGCTGCAGCCAATAGGCATTCAGCACCATAGTTTAGTAATGGACCATTGTGAATCAGGACGCCTGGTTACAGACGTCGAGCTTTCTTTGCTCAGTCTCAGCTCATGCAGCTAGAGATCCACCCATCAACAGTAGTCCGTCTCTTCAGCTGGTGCAGGAAACATTTACAAGACAAAAATATTACAAATCCCAATCGCCTCCTTTTCCTTTGTGTCAAACAGTCAGACAACAGTCCTGACAACAGTCGGTGTTCATTTGATCAGGAACTGAAATACCCAACCCGTTTGCGTTCTGCTTGAATCAGACTGGCATCTCTTTCTTTCAGTTTTCTACCAGAACGATGTTCATCAGTGAGTTGTTGCGTACGGTGTTGATGATGCCGGACGAGAATCAAAGGACGAATCTGAATCTGCGCTGTAGCTGCCGTGCACGACTGATTCCTTTGTACCTCCATCCTTCTCTCCCCCATCATGTGAACTTTTACAGTTGAACACTCTGTTGGGGAGAAGTCAACCAGCACAAAATCTCTAAGGAAGTCATCCAATTACTCAGTCTATAATCTCTGAGCGAGTCAGACAATTAGAAATCATTACCCATTTGCCACATCGATAACTCACTGCACAAACAGGGAATGGCTCCAAAAAGGTAGAGCAGCAAGTGGAAGAGAAACCTTTTCTACTCACTCACTTCTCTCGCCCTGCTGTGGTGTCAGGGCTGGCTCCTTGTTGTGGGGATTACACTGGGTTAATGAAGGTCACTGGGAGTAAAATGCTCACCTCGTGTCAGTGTGGAGGAGGAGGAGGCTGTTTACAGGGAAGCTGTGGCTCTGACAAGGTCTTGTCTCGTTATTCCAGGTACAATTGTGCTTCTTCACACACACACACACACACACACTGAAGACCTTTGTGTTTGTGAGTGTTTCTGTGTGCTAACAAAAGTCCTGACCTGTAGCAGTGAAGTTGTTGTATGAGTGAATTTGTGAAACTTCACCTTCATGCAATCCTCCACATCAAGAACACTAATACCCCTTTCACACCGGGGCAACGACCCGGGAATGACCCGGGTCAGGCGTTGGTGTGAATGGGTCAACAGGGTTATCAGACGCTGATCCGTGACCCTGCTCCCGACCTGGGAATAACCCGGGTTGGACTCGGCTGCGGTGTGAACGGGGTATAAGAGAAAACCTCAGTTTCATTTATCTTTACAGGGGGATGTGGGTAGTCCTTACCAGAGCATGTCTGTTGTTTTAGTCCTGTCCCAATCATGTCAGTCATTTTTACAGATTATGCACCAGTAAAAATCCCAGCCTCTTTTTCCTCCTGTAAAATAATCTCAGGTACAACTAGTACTTGTACATTAACGTTACTTCACTTTACTGAATAGCTCTTCAGATTCAGTCTCGCCCAGATGGATTACTGAAAGTTTAATGGTCCCGTTAAAGTGCTGAGATGAAGTTCATGTTTGCGATGCGTAGGTTCTTCCAGCCGCCACATCCTCTCCTCTCCTATTACACCCAGCAGTGTGTCTGTGGGTCGGTGAGTGGCGTGAGCAGAGAAGTGAGAAGACAACTTTGATGTTCAATCAAGCGCTCCACTTCAAAGTTCTCTCCTGCCGGGATTAGTGGAGGGAAGAGATTACTGTAATTGGGGATTGTAGAGGTGGAACAAAAGGTTCTCCTTTCTGTCAGAGAGGTGGATGTTGTACAGTGCAGCAGGCGCACAAACGAGTAGCGATGCACATGCACACACACACACACACACAGTGGATGTTAATGACAAGAAAGTATTATGGGGTTACTGTCTGAGAAGGAGTTCAGTCTGCAGCAACTCTCTTCCAGACGTCACATGAAAGGATGTAACCAGCGAGACTAAGTGGAAGTGGAGTGTGAAATTAGTCTTTCAGTTATAATTCATCATACCTCCATTGATCATTCTATTGGATTGGTTTTAGATCAGTAATTGTGAAAATCATTTCCGCTGCACATATAGGAGTCTGTGTCAGAGCTGATTGATTGTTCTACCTGCAAGTTGATTTAACAAAAGCGTTAGTGTGTAATCAATCTAATTGTTTGGAAAAGAAAAGCCTTTTTCAGCGGCTCTGAAACTCCCAGCCTTTCTACAATTCAGTATTCAGCAGCTCTGTTTTTGATGCTGTTTTTCCATTTGAAGAACCGTTTGTGGAAGAGAGGGCGTTGTGGGGTACATCGAACTAACAGGAACCTTTTTATTTGTTAAAGTAAAGCGACTTGTTTTGAATAGATTGGATCTTTGCAGATGGAAAATGTGGTTTTCTCATCTCTCATTTCCTCAAAAGACAGAGAGGAAATGTTGGGGGGGTTGGTTCTCCTCTTGGAGGATACATGAGGGCTGCAGAACATCCCCTCTAAAAGTGTATTGTAATAATACTTAAAGGGGAGTACAACTCATTTTCCAGATTGGTTTGTGTGATTCCGAAGCCTTGAGAAAGTCCAGTTTGTCGTTTTGCCTCAAACGGTTTTTCCCATCACTATTGTAATTTCATGCTCAGATCCATTGAGAATCAATCATGAAAAATGGAAAAGGTCACGCTGAGAGAGGATGATTTTCTTGGAATAATGGTGCATTTTCTGGTTCAGATCACATTTATTATAAGAGAAGCTCATTTGGGTGTGAGAACCAAACATAAATGGTTCAAGTCGTTCATGTTTACATATATTGATTGTTATAGACCGAAGAAATAGAAGAAAGAAATACTTTGATGAAGTGATATCTCCTTTTCAGGAACGTATTTGTGTACATTGAGTGCACCGGCTTCGACAGACACCGTGGGGAGTTAGAGTATTTTAAACTACTGGACAATTGCAGGTTTCACTTGTATAGTGACCTTTTATAAAGTGCACATCTGTCAACACCTCGGGGTTAGCTTCTATTATCGAGTTCCCTAACTATACAACACTTTGGTGCAGAAATATATTTGCAGAGGTGTGAGGGAAGGAACTGACTCGCCTACGTCCACCAGCTCTGCACATGTTTTGAATTGTGCACAAACCTATTTTTGGTTGGTTGTGTCGGGGCTCTCTAGCTACTGGTTGATACATGCCTCCAGATGTTCTGCTCCACTTTTGAAGTGATAGTGTTTTAATCACCTGATGCATTAACTCCAGGGATATCCCTCCGATGGTCATGGACACAATCGCTCGCAAACTCAAGCTTTTGATGAATTATTCAAACTGCAAGGCTTTTAGGTGATTAATTAGTCTCTGGGACGACCGCTAAGATTCACTAAAGTCAACCATTTTTCATCAAAATGCCAATATTTTTGAGAAAAAAAATAACAGAAACTGGTTCTTTTTAGAAAGAAATCCCTTTTATCCTCAAGAGCCCTGTTATAAATATGCCAAGATGAACCCTACCACCCAGTGAAGATCCCCTTAAGAGCTACCTGCTATATGTTCTCTGGACAACGTGTTCTCAATCATCGTATGTAACTTTCTAAAACTTGTACACCGTTGATTTGTTCTACATCTACGCATGACCAGCCGCATAACCGTCACTGGTAGTATTTGAGAACAGGTTGAGAACAGGTTGAGAACAGGTTGAGATGGGCAAGAGGTCATGTATTTGTTCTAAGATGCACAAAGCTAAAAGATGTGAGGAGAGAGTGGTCAGCAGAACATTCCTACTGAAGAGAGTGAAGTTCCTCCTCCTTTCTAAATGGAGCTTTTTTGTCTGCTGCCCTCCACCGTCCTGCTGTGTGACAGTACTATCGATTCACTCCTCTTTCTTAACACTGGGCTCTAATGGCCTCATGCCCCCATTGGTACAATGAACATCTCAAGACTGAAAATGTGAGCCCTGCACTACCTATTGATCAACCATGTTTACCAGTGGTGGCATTTTGAATTAATCTTCGTTGCCGGGCCGCAGCCTTCTCCCCAGATATTCCCTCCGGCGTGCTCAGAATATTATTAGTTGACTTCCAGAAGTTGCAAGCAGCACTCCAGGGAAAGTGACCGTTCTTGTGATCACAGATAGAAGTCACAGAAATACACACCAACACTAAGGTTGATGTCGTAAACTTTGATACTACAATGATACCATGGCAAGCAAGAAAAACACCCGAGCAACGTGCTGCCACACTGGACTTTGTAGAAACCTTTTCACAGAGGTTTTGATGTTTGGGTGTCTGAGGCCCGCTGATAACGGGTCTGTTGGAAACCATTTGTGAACGGGGAGTTGCAGTAGTCCAGTCTAGAGGAAACAAGAGCATGAATGAGGGGAGGAAAGGAGGAGGAGTGAAAAAGCTTTGGGATCCACCCTCTGTCTGTTCCCGTCCTTCTTTAAACTTGAAATGTTGGTTATCGCAACGCCAGGCTCTGAGGGGTTTCGTCACTTAAAAGCACCAACAGGCCCATTTTGTTAGAGCTAACCTTGCTCATGCAACAAAGTCATATTGTAATCATGCTGGCGGTGTGATTACCGCAGCTGAGAAGTTTGTTCCAAGTACACTTATTATTCTGCCCTGGCCGAGCGGTCAGGTGTGACGGACAGAGGGTTTGGAGAACAGGCCGAGTTTCAATTAGCTTCCCTCTCAGGAGGACAAAGGCTGCTGAGCCGGAGCACCGAGCACAGAAACCTGCCAACACCACTTTAACCTCTCTGGGTCCAAGAAGCAGTGGAACGGTTTTTCTCTCTCAGTGTTTTCTTCTCTCTCTCTCTCTCTCTCTCTCTCTCTCTCTCTCTCATGTACTCCTTTAACATATGTTCTCCAGTCAGGAACCATGTAGGGAAATGGAACGCAAGGTAAACGAAGCTGCCTGCAGCGATGCAGAAGAGTCAGGGAGAGAGGAGGTGTTGCAGGAGGAGGTAACCGATATTTTGGTGTGTTATCTCTTCCTTCTTTCTTCCATTCTTCTCTATCTCTCCATCCCTTTGTGTGTCTGCTGTCATCAAGGCATGTGGCTAGAGGAACCGCCTGCAGACTGGATTAGGAGACCTCCCATTATGGCTCCACTGGCGCACCTGCTAGACGCAACACTGTGTGTTTGGATTTGCAACCTACTGCGTGTGATGTATGTTGTGCATGTGTGTTTCTGCCTGCATCTGCTATATGTGTGTATGTGCATGCATGCTGAGTGATGGCGGTGTGTGTGTGTGTGTTGTGGAATGAGAGAGCAGATGGAGGCAGATGGCAACTCCTACTCCTGCTGTAAAATGGCATCTCATTACAGCTCTGCCAGTTTAATCTGCAGAAAAAAAAAATTCAAAATGTGCAGACACACACACACACACACCCTCACACACACACACACACACACACGCAAGGCAATCCCCCTACCACTGTGAGAGACAGGGAGCAGGGCTGTAGCAGCAGATAAAAGGGCAGGGCCAGGCCGAGGCGAAGGGCTGGAGCAGGGTGGGACGGCAGAGTGGCAGGCCAAACACAGAGGCTACAGGAAGTGTAGCCAGCCCTGCTTCTTCATCCCGTTTCATCTTCCATCTGAGGAAAAAGATCAAAAGCTGATTTCATCTTTGTTAGAGTTTCGTTTCAGGTTGCACAATTTATCGAAGATACTCGTATATCGCAATTTTATGTTTCATTTTGGAAAATATTGAAGTGTTTTATTTCCAGTTTTCCTGAAAGTCTCGGTGTGGTGTACCCAGCGCTTTCACCATATGTGGCCAATCACAACCTCTGACTGTGCAACGTGCAGCCATGTCCTCACCAAAAAAAGTTACATGAAAATATATATGTGAATTCAAAGCACGTGTCATTTTTGGTTTTCACCTGTGAACAATACTTTTTCACATTGTAATCCAAAATCACACCTCTGTCTCATCTGAAGTAAAAACTCATGTCACGTGTGCTTTGAATTCACATCTGTAATTTCACTTTTTTTTTGTGAGGGTGTGACCAAAGAGGCAGAGAACCATTACATAGAACATCTTTGGAGAGACGTAGGAAGAGAATGGATCGACCGGACGGAGAGGAAAATGCTTCTGTGAGTCTCTAAGTGAGATTGAGTGAAATTGCCCACCGATTAAGAGATGTGAGTCATAACATTTTAGTCTGGTAATCAGGGACTTTTTCTCTTGAAGATGAAGTTCTTTTGGATAGTTCACTGACCCTGAAGTGAAGTTTCACCGGCATACATACAGACAACGACAGATCGGGGGGTTTATCTGCAGACTTTAGTGAGAGGAAGAGGAGGAGGGGAAGGCTCACATCCAAGGACTTGAATCTTGCTAATCGTCACTGCAAGTCATGGATTGGTCTCATGTTGCATCTGAGGAAGAAGGTTCAAAGTTTATTAAGTCTTTGTTTCTTTCCTAGTTGACCTTCTCGTCTTGCATCGGGGGGGGTTAGGGCTCCCCCGGCTCCTGCAATAACAAAGTCACGGAGGCTGGAACAGACGCGAGCCTCCCTCCCTGGTGCCCCTGCCTCTTTATTACAGTTACACTTTGGCAAGTCGCACGCCAATAACTGTTCACGTCTGGTGCTCCGGCAACACGGGAAATGTCACTGTTATGGCAGAAATTCACAATGCACACACACTCAGTGCTCTGACTTTTCTGTGGACGGATCAAGGGGCAGATAGCCAATACAAAAGCAGGAGAAAAAATGCGTCTGCAAATTGAATAAAAAAAGAATATTGGCAAACTGTCATCGCTGTGTGGAAAAACGTCCTTGATAAAGCGCTGTGGTTTCTATAGCTGTTAGCTGGATCATTCTTCTCCCTCGCTTTTCCTCCTCAGCGCTCCAACTCCACCACCCTCTTACTTCAACTAATGTATGAACATACGTCGGCGTGCACACACACACACACACACACACACACACACAGACATAAAAAGAGACTTCAGACACACTGCCAGAGCACAAAGTCTGAAATGCAGGTTTCATGTTGTGGACGTGAATAAGATTGAAATGAAATGATGACGTGACAACAGCAACAAACTGCTCATCCCATGTTCACATGTACAGGACTGTGCAAAAGTCTTATGCACGTGTAAAAAAAAATCCGTAAAGTGAAGATGCTTTCAAAAATAAGGAAATGAAAAGTTTCTAAATATCACAAAATTCACTTTAAAGAGCAGAAATGTAAAACACTGATGCAGACCAAAAGGGTGCCTGAGACTTTTGCACGGTACTGTATGTCATGTGAAAGGGTTAGCTAGCGGTAGTGAAGGTTAAAGTTCTGGTCAGGGTTAAATAAGGAAACTTGTAGTTGTAATGAATGACGTTTTAGTGGTTAAATAAGAAAAACTTTCTCTGAAAATGAAAACTTCCCTCCCAGTAGAAAACTTGTCGAGTTGGAAATTGAACCCGGGTCGTCGGAGTTGAAGGTAAATGTCTCCACCCATCGGTCCCCCCGACCTCCACACCCTTACTTTCCACTGTCAAACTACTTCCTGTTTCTAGTCTCCTCCCCCTGATCCTGGTGGGGAAGCTGATTGGTTGTTAGTTACTTTCATTTGAAGACATGGTGCTCATTCCAGAAACCTTCATGTGAGCTGCTCTGTGGTGACTCCACACTGCAGCAGGACTGTAGTTAACTCTGAACCAGTCCCCTGCAGCCATTCCTCGTCTGTCTGCAGCCTTTATAGCCGTGCTGCTCAGAGACTCGGGGGTTTGTTGATATGCAATCATGGAGGGGATGAATACGTGTTGTTCTTGATGCCGGAGGCTCAGAGTAGCTATCTGATTGCTCTCCGCGCAGACACACACATACACACACTCCCACTGTATGTACACACTCCGTTCGTTCAATTCTTCCACAGATCATTCTTTGTTTCTCCTCTGGCGTCGGCGGTGTGAAAAGGTCTCGTCGTGTTTTGTCTGCTGTTGCTGATCAGGCTGGAGGACATTTTGGTTTGCTCTGATGCGTCCTGTTGTCCAGTTTGGCCTCCCGTCGATGGGAAGCCGCCGTCTCGCTTATTCTCAATGAACGTCACATAGAGACACGAAGATATTAAATTTTTTTTTTCATGTTTTATTCTCCCTCCATTTTTACACTTGAAAATGGCTCTAGTTCAAATTCGGTAGTGTTAATCGATACGCCTACGTCCATCACTCATAGTTATTATTTTAACAAGTGTCTTTGAGGCTGATGATTTTTGATGATTGATTTTTTGATGAATCCAAAGCTGGGACAAAGCATTCCATACATCAGAAAGAGTCAAAGTATTAGACTTTATCAGACTTTATAGAAATGTGACTGTTAGATGAACACTTAGAGCCTGGTGGTTA
>OOFE01022835.1:0-10188 GCA_900323365.1 Monocentris japonica | reverse complement strand
TAGATGTGGGGGATATTTTCTTGGCACACTTTGGGCCCCTTAGTACCAATTGAGCATCGTTTAAATGCCACAGCCTACCTGAGTATTGTTGCTGACCATGTCCATCCCTTTATGACCACAGTGTACCCATCTTCTGATGGCTACTTCCAGCAGGATAATGCACCATGTCACAAAGCTCAAATCATCTCAAACTGGTTTCTTGAGTTGACAATGAGTTCACTGTGCTCCAATGGCCTCCACAGTCACCAGATCTCAATCCAATAGAGCACCTTTGGGATGTGGTCGAACGGGAGATTCGCATCATGGATGTGTGGCCGACAAATCTGCAGCAACTGCGTGATGCTATCATGTCAATATGGACCAAAATCTCTGAGGAATGTTTCCAACACCTTGCTGAAAGTATGCCATGAAGAATTAAGGCAGTTCTGAAGGCAAAAGGGGGTCCAACCTGGTACTAGCAAGGTGTACCTAATAAAGTGGCCAGTGAGTGTATATTGGTTTTGTTTATGATAATGATGATATTGCTTTTATTGTTTCATGATTTTACTTTTTCTACTGTTTTTATTTCTTACTTCTATATTCTGTAGGTGTGCTTATACTGTATTTGATTTGAATCCTATTATTTTTGCTGCTACAACAATTATCAATGGTTCATTGATAATTTCCTCATTAATGGTTCAATATGATCAATTTCATCTTATCTTAAATACACTTTTCTGGCTCTGTCCATGTTGCTTGTGGTTGGCTATTTGATACAAACCCTGTCCCTTTTATGTGAATGTGGATTGGAATATCATGGGCTTCGTGAGACCAGACCCCAGGTGTTGCAGTAATGCATCTACATAAAATAATGACTGTTTCTCAACTGCTGTAATTCCTCATTGTCAGAACAGCACTCAGACATCTGCTATCTCACAGAACGGATCAGTAATGTGCTAAATCGAATGACCCTTTGGGCTTGAAGAGCAAGTTTTATTTAAGCATCACTGATGGCACTGCTAAGAGGTATAAGACAAAGTGAAGGCTCGATAGCACAAAGGTGTCATGCCAATGACGATAGATGGTGATGCTGTGTGTGTGTACATCTATATATACAAGAAAAATCTGTTTGATTAATAAGTGCAGACTATTATATTGTGTCTACCAGTTTTACTATGGGTGGTCTCACTGACAGAACCCCTAAACACCAGGCAAATGTAAAACCATGTTTTGAGTGCACAACTATTTCTTATGGAGGAAAACCAGTAGAGCAACTCCATGTTTAAGATTGGAATTAACGCAAAGGAGTTGTGTTCCCCTTTAAATAAGAGTACAGGTTCTAAGTTAATTTCCAGACATTATTTGTAGGTTGTGAAACCCATACAGTAAAGCATTTGTAATTGAGTGCAGAATACAGGCGTGACACTAGAGGGCCTCATTACATTACATGGATAATCAAATGCCCACAGAGCATGAGGAATAAACTACGGTTGTCAACTGTTGCTTTCTGTCTTGGATGACATTATATTACTGTGAAATTGTGATTTATTAACTTGACAATTGTAACAAAGCTGATGAAATTGACCTTGTCTTGTTATATTCTGGTTACTAAACCATGTGATGTCTTGGTTTCAGTCGAGGGATTCAAAACCTGAGGTTTGCATTACCTTCAGAACCCTTCAGAAAGTATGTGATGCTCTCTTGTAGTATAATAAAAGTCGTTTTTTCAATTTGTAGCTCTCATTCTCAACGGGAATTGCTGCAAAACAGTAATGTGCACAGTAGTGATATTCTCTGATTCGGCAAACAACAAACATTAAAAGAAATAAATTATTTGTTTTTGGGTGAATGCCATTTCCTGCTTCGTACTTGTACACCACCGCTTCCCTGGAGTTGCTGTGGCTCGTCTCATCCCACGTCATCGAGGTATGCTATCAGACTCTGTGGTTGATGGCCGTGCAAAGAGCTGATACGCAAACCAGATGTGAGAACCATTAGCCTTTGCCAGATGTGGCTGCTCTGCTCTGCTCTAGTTAGGAGATTCAAAGTGGTCAACCATGACTGGCTCTACTGGGGAGGATCACTCTTTCACAGCACATCATTGGCTAAATCAAACAAAAGCAAAGGGAGAGGGAGAGACGCCGGGTTGGAAAGAAGGGGATGAATAATGCGAAGTGCAAGGGTGGGAAGGAACAAACTACATTTACTGCCAGTACTGTTCTGGAGTAGCTGTTTGGTGTACTTGTTCTTTGTTGAGTGTTTTTTTTATAGGTCAGTACATGAAACCACAGAGTATGTTTGGACTGAAGTATTATTGAGTACATTTTAAATTGCGTTCTAGTACAAAGGATGTAATTTAACATCAAGTATGTGGAGGTAATGTTAAAATAATGATCTGTGACATTTTCATATAAATACATTTCCATTTTGCTACTCTCTATCAGTGTTACTCATTTCAAAAGTAATAATATTATTATTATTGGTGTAATTCCTTACACTACTCATTATACTACTTTTTTGTTACCCTCCCGCCCCCCGATAAAAAAAGAGAGATTGTTTCCATACCTTCAAAATACCTCGCCTGTGCGCCTTTGTGACTGATACTAATACTGGAGCTTAGCTTTTAGTATCTGTGTATACTTTACAACTGACAACAGTATATTTCTCATCTTTCTTCTTGACAAAATCAAAGTAATGAGAATACTTCCAGCGGCTGAATGTAAACGTGTCCATCTTTAATCCAAACTAGCTACACCACAGCAATGAGCACTGAGCACCAAAGATGTAGACTAAATAATAGATACTACTTAAATTAACTGCAACATTAAATATCAAATGTATTCATTGTAGTAGCTTAGTTAACATTAGCCAAAAAGCCATCCATAGTTTGCGTTAGCCTGGTTGTTGTCTAGCTAGTTCGCTAGTCTCGCTAGCTAGTTGGATAGCTAATAGCAACAGAACCACAAATGTTTAAATATTTTTTAATAATGTGGATGGGCATTTTAAATGTGTTTAATTAAATCGTATAATGCATGGAATATCAAGAGTAAGGATTCATGTTTCAACTGACCATGCTTTCCATAGGACAGTGCATAATCAGTTTAACTTGCGCTGATTCACAAGCTTTTTTATTCACTTTTAGTTAATTATTTTCAATAAAAAAAAATAGTTTGAACTCTATCCTCTTCTTTTTTAATTGCATGGGAATTTGTAATGAACTTTTTACTTTTACTACATGTACATTTTTGTAGCGGGAATTTTGGTACTCTTTATACCCCAGGTGAAATGAAGCGGGAGATGAGACGAGCAAAGAAAGAGGGCAATCTATATATGATGTTTTTACTATGGAAAGCGATATTGGAAGAAAAGGAGGGAAGGCGAGGAAGAAGAAAAGCGGCAGGTAAAACCCACGTCTCGGCCAACAAAATGTCACAGATAATCTGCGACAGAAAAGCGAGGTGGAGCGTGACCGAAAAAGAATCTGAAGAAGTGAAAACGTAGACGTGTGAGTGCAAAAACTAGAGGTGTTGAAAGACAAAGAGAGGAGAAGGGGAGGGGAGAAAAGAAGTCGGACAGCATCTGATTGGCTTTGGTTGCTTCCACTGCGGGTTGTCAGATGATGATCTTGGTCAGCTTCCAGATGCAACTGAGGTCGGGAAAGAAAGGAGGAGGTGGCGAGGGGTGTTGGTGAGGAAAAAAAAACTTCCAATCCCCCGATTCTTTGCTCTTGCTCTTTGGTTTGTTTGTCTTCCTTTGGGTTTCCAAGGCTGGCCGCAAACAGTACAAACAAGGTGAGGATCCCCTTGTGCTTTAATGGCCCCTACGAGTCTCACAGTGCTCACAGGAGATGTAGTGGAAACAAAAAAAATGAAAGGCTGTCGAGCTTGATGACTTCCTATAAACTCACTGAACTGCTTTCTTTCCCCTCCATCTCTCCCCTCTTTGTCTTCCTCTCCCTCCCACGTCACTGATAGTTTCCTTTCCAGTGCTCAAGCATGAAAGATGATGTTTTTCGTGTGTGTGTGTGTGTTTCACGTGTGATTCCTTAGTACTCGCAGACTGGCTCTCATTTTTCAGTCCTCCAGTGTGTGTGTGTGTGTGTGTGTTGAGGCAGAGGAGCCAGACTAAGGAGTCCCAGCTGTCTCTTTCCCAGCTGCCACTGCTTGACTCCTGATCAGAAAAGTGGACACAATGAAATGTATGTATGGGTATGAGTGTGTGTGTTCTTGAATTGCTATACTTACGAACACCAAATGTCCTCACAAGGATGGAGAGTTGAGGACAAAAGCGAGGACCTGTTGGCTGGTCCCCATTTTGTGTTATTCTACCCACTTTCCCTCAGCCTGCCTTGTCTACCTCTACTTCAGTAAGTGATTTCCTACATTTCCCAGAATGCCCTTTGACAACCCCCAGAGAACGGACGTTCATCTCATTGAGAAACCTTGGCTATTGCTAGCTAGCTCCACAAAAAGTTGCTTTTTGACCAAACAAACTGCAGCAGGTATTTTGTGATTGTGCAGAAGCGTACTAGTGTGATATAACTATGAATTTTTTTTTTTTTTTGCCTTGGACTGTGGACTGTAGATTTGTGGCAGCCATGTTTGACACATTTACGTTATTTTACGATCAGGTAGGAGATATTGGAGCCTTCAAAAAGTTCCTGTTCGGAATTACCACTAGGAGGTTGACGTTTTTTTGCCAGTAAAAAGTCATATTTACGTTAACTCCCATATGACCTGAATGCGTCATCAGCTGTGGGTTTTCCGTGTAGCTGGAGAGAGCGACAGCGGTAGCGCTAGCTGTTGTTGGCAGTCCCTTATGCTGTCTGTGCAAATAGGGATAGGGATTGAATGTAGTCTATGGAAGGTCCTCACACGTATAGTAATACAAATATGTGGGTGTGTGTTTTGTGTGCATATGTATACTTGCAGGCGTGTCTAATTGCTGCTCTATGTGTGTGTATATGCAATCTATGGGGGTTTCTTGAAATCCTTACTCGGGATGGGCCAATTTTAGGGTCTGTAAGCACTTATAGAGATGTTAAAATAAAGGAGTGGGTCACACCGAAAACTCAACAGCAGCTCTGGGATTTTCCAGTACTCAACTCGGGCTGTGCCAAGACTCTGTTTGGACAGAGAGGGCTGGAGATATTGAATGCCTTGTCTAGAGTTACGCAGGGGAATAGCCTAATCCAGACTGGGCCATTCTTTCCCACATGAATGGTGTGTGTGTGTGTGTGTTTCTGTCTGTACTGTGTGTGTGTGTGTGTGTGTGTGTGTGTGTGTTGAGAGGGGCCGGTAAGAGAATCAAGAAGCAGACAACATCCTCCTGCTGCATAGAGAGGGCTGGGGAACAATAGAGCCTGGCGAGTGAAGGAACTACTTTGGCCCGAGGCCCGCGGCTGGACAACGCTCAGCTTGTTTTGGGTCCTAAGCGAATAAATAACAAGAGTTCCTCTCAGTTTCACACACACACACACACGCACATGCATGCATGCACACATACGGGGAATACACACATGCACCGGGCAGCAGTAGCCCAGAGGTTAGAGAAGCAGGCTTGTGATTGAAAGGTCATTGGCTTGAATCCCCCAACCAGCTGGGAAAACCCAAGTAACCCTCTCCCCGCCCTTAACTACTGTTGAGATGACCTCGATTAAGCCACTAGATGAGATTTTTCTGCAAAAATATACCGATAAAGATGTCATCAGCCTAAATCACAAAGCAAGGCTGCAAGAGAAAAGAGTGTCCCATCCCCACTATTTGAAACATTGTAGGTTCAAAAGGTTTCTGTTTGCATTTTGAGGATTTCAATACCCAGAAATCCTGTAAGGTGATGGAGGTGGTGAAGAGGTTCAACTTTCTCTAGACAGATGCTCGCTGTTGATTAGGTGACACCTGGATTTTACGCAAATAGGGTGAATCTACGGCGTCTCAATTAGTGGGCTTAATGATTAATTTTTCTGTGGAACCCCTGAGGGGCCCCTACCTTATGTTACTGTCTCTCCGTCTTTCACTGGAGACCACTTCTGCAATCACAGGGTCGTAAAGTGTGTGTGTGCGTGTGTGAGTGAGACACAGTACGGTCCCCAGAGAGCCACAACAGCCTAGCTTGTCTGGCCGGATCAGGCCACTCTCTGGTTATAGCTCAGCAAACTGCGCTGTGGGCGTACTGTACATGAAGCTACTGTAGGCACATGTCCATACACACACACACACACATATACACATTACTTACACACACACAGACTCAAGCGTTCACACCCACATGGAAACACACACACACACACAAATACACACCCAGTGCACAGTGAGGGTGTGTATTCCAGTTTGGTTCTTTGCAGAGGGGCAGTTATGGTCACACAGGTTACATTTAGGCACAATCATGCCAGCGTGACACTGAGGCCTTGTTTTGAGGGTTTTTTTCAGTTCAACTCTAAAAACTGCTTTGTGTGAGGTCCCCCTCTACGTCGCACACAAACTCTTTCTCTCTGTCTCTTCCTCTATCTTTCTTCCCCCCACCCCTCATCATACATTTGGTTTTTCCTCCCAGTGGTCCTCCAGGTTCATTTCGGAGAGAGTGTTTCCAGCCTGTCGCTGGGTTGGACAGAAATAACAGGGGAGCTCTCCAAGTTAAACAGCAACGCCGTCATACCATCTGAAAGACCCTCCGCTTCCTCTGGGCCGCCCACCGCTCGAAGAATGTGTCTTCAGTTCTCTGGGAAACGGCCGATACGCAACGAAACCCACGCGCATAGAGACGAACCTATACATTTCATTCTCAAGCCTCACTTTTTACATGCACAAAAAAACCAACACCGCAGACGAGCTCTCAAGGCGGTGATTTTGGTGACCGTCCTGAATACACTGCCTCCATTGTTCGGTGGCTTTGTGGCTCCCGAAGAGAGCGGTAAAGTGTTTGCCCAAAGAGAGGGAGATGGCGAAGGGAGCAGGGAGGATATCCATTTCTACAGAGTAGTAAAACTACACTCATTCTCCTAACTGCAGCCACATGGTGGGTTCTCTTAATGGCACAGCTCAGCCTTCCCTGCCACACCAACACACACACACATGCACATCCACGCATGAACATATCATAGGGAGAGGTTTTCCTCTTGGCAGGTACACTCCTGCAAAAACTCAGGTTTTCCAGAGGCTGTAAATGTTAAGGAAGGATTTAGGTAAAGTTCAGAGCCAACCTGCACGCTAAGCTGCTAAACATAATATTGCAGGTCAAGTGGTACATGCATGGGGAACAGTGGTGAGCCGCCCGCAGGACTTAACAAGGGTTCCGCTTAATATTTGATTCAAGTAACAATCCAAGATATTTTCCATATTAAATAAATCAATATGTTTTGCTACTCTCCATCACTGATTGATTTCACACAGTAGTGATTCATCTTATACCCAGAAAGCCTTTCCACTTGCTGTTCTAAACACCCGGTGTCGGGTAGGTCGTTCCTGGGAAAAATCCTCTGGAGACAGGAAGTGATGCGTTTTACGTTTCCAGTTTGTTTGGAATAAACAGAAGAAGAACTGGATAGTTAGCATGAGTAGCATTAGCCACCATGGCTGAACTGACAAAAAACTGACAAAGAAAAGAGCGCCACCCACAGAAACTCAAAACTAACTAAAGAAGTTAACTAGTTGGCGAACAAGGCAGTTAGCTGCTTAATTAATAAGGCAGGTAGCTAGTTAGTTAATAAGGAAGTTAACTAGTTGGCTAATAAGGCAGTTAGCTACTTAATTAATAAGGCAGGTAGCTAGTTAGTTAATAAGGAAGTTAACTAGTTGGCTAATAAGGCAGTTAGCTACTTAATTAATAAGGCAGGTAGCTAGTTAGTTAATAAGGCAGATTGAAATTATTTTAAAGCAATAATAAGTCAGAAGGTGTTCTGTCACTGTGATAATGGAATGTCAATGCTGCCATTTGTTGTCTACATAGTGTGAAAGGAAGGCATTGTGTGGTGCAAAGTAGTTACAATGCCAGAGGAAAGCTTTGTAATGGGATTTGAGGGGGGGATTTTAATTGGTTTCTATTTTTTGTCTAACTTACATCTTGCACAAATTCAGGATCACGGTTGATCTTCTTTTCTTTCTTCTTTTTGTTTGGAATGTGAGAAATGAGGAGACCAAACTGACCAAATCACCAGGATCAGAAAACACATTAGCAGTACAAGTGAGGAGCATATTTTTATGGCTGGAATACTGAGAAAAAAAACCTCAGTGTTTTGATCTAACAAAAGAAAACAAACTGATTTGGTTGTATTGTACAGAGTAGATCTCAAAAGCAATTCTCCTTTTGCTTTTGCTTGCACAGAACTGTAGGTCTTATATGATGCCATACACTAAACAAACATACAAACATACAAGTCATTGGAAAGTCATTTTTATTCATCCGTTGCATCTTTTCCTCAGTTTGACTGGGTCTCTACGCAACATTATTGCACTTCATGCATTTTTTCATTGGTAAATTGATATGTTAAATAGGTATTTTCCCAAATTTAAACCCTGGTTTGGACTGGGTGTATCACCTCCCCATTTAAATGAACGCAAAGTATCATTGGGTGGAATTGAAATACTTCAGCCCAAAAGGAGATAAATTCAACTGATGCAACTCTTGTTGATTGGCAGCAAGGAAATCTGTGTTCTCATCTCAAAACCCAGTCATTAATTTTAAGGACGTGTAGAATGATGTTCAGTCTCAAGTGGCTTCAAGTGAAGTACTGAGTAATGCTCATAATAAACTTGAATTATATACAGTCACACTTTTCCTAAGCAAAGTGTGACAACATAAAAGACAAGATAAGCTAAATCCAGATGGAATTAAATAAAGACAAATATAATATCCAAATACAAATTGTAGCAACTCCATAACAATATGAAGTGAAAGCGTCACTTAAAGGGACGTTAAGTAAGCTATGACCTCTATCGACCTCCATCAGTGGTCAACTGACTTACAGTCATGAGTATTTTCCTCCAGATTCACTTTAAATGCTACGGGAAATGGTTCAGCAATTGTGCCGTTGACCCATCTTGGTGCTGGGATCTTTGTTTGTCTACACAGGGAACCATAATTCTGAACTAAACTCTCGCCACAAAAAGACGCATGAGAGAAAAAGGGGCAGCTACTAGAAATTTAGCTTAGCGTCTGGAGGCTCAGGTTATTTGAGGCCGAGAGAAGCGGCAGAAATGACTCAGAGGACGATCTGAGTCACAGCTTCAAGAAAAATGAGTACTGACAGACTGAGAGATTGTCTTTATTCACATATCTGGATACTCTCAGCAGCGGCTTGGGTGAATCTGACCCAAAATAACTCTTCTGGGGCTTTCCGTGTGAAATGGCTCTTTGTGGACATTTCAACTGGTAATAACAGTTCAGCGGTTAGGCATTGGACAGTCTTCCTATGACGGTTCACAATCCAGCCACTATACACCGATCAGCCATAGCATTAAAACCATTCGGCAGTGGACAGGGGTTAGCATGGGCACTCTGACCGGTCTGCGGCTACGCAGCTCCATACACAGCAAGCTGCGATGCACGGCTACGCAGCCCCATACACAGCAAGCTGCGATGCACTGTGTGTTCTGACACCTTTCTATCATAGTGTGTATTCAACTTCTGGAGGGATTCTGAACTGCTTGACTCATCTAGAATAGACTGAGTATATTTTTCTTGCTTATCAAGTTGCTATTAGCTGTACTTAGACTGCTTCAGTACTAGTGCCTTATCCAATAGTCTGTTGTTAGATCCTAGGTGGTCAGTTTGTGTTGTTAGCTGCCAGTTCTTCAGTCTGTCTTTGTAGCCACACCTTCAGGCCTAACTGTTGTTGTTTGTCCTTACATCTTGTTGTTTAGCTGTTTTGATTTAGTGTATCCTTATATCTTGTTGTTTTAGCTGTTTTGATTTAGTGTGTTATTTTACTAGCCTAGGGTTAAGACAATTAAGCCCAGTTTCTGTTTGTGTCGCACCCCCTATTGGAGGTAGTTTCACCTGAACTAGGACAATTGACTTGTTAAGTGTCTGGGAGGGGCCTGCACTCCTGGCAGACAACTAACAATCAGTGGAAGCAGGTTTTAATCACTGCTGCTTTGAAAGCGTCAGCTTTCAAGCGTCTGGCAAAGGAAGGCTAGGCGAACAAAGGCAACAGGCGACTTTTTCAAGTCCGACTTCTTCGAGCAACGGCCTTCAAAGATTGGGTGCTTCTTC
>OOFE01022832.1:0-13509 GCA_900323365.1 Monocentris japonica | reverse complement strand
CGATAGGCTGCTGGATTGCCGGAAAAAGAAAGTCAACCCAGAGGACGGCAGATCGATCCCTCCCCTGAGTCCCACAATAAACACTCTCTCTCTCTTTTTCTCTGCATAGCTCACCTCGACTGCAGCCTCTGATAACGTCCCATCAGCACTTCATCTCTCTCTGTCCTACCCTCCCCCCTCTCTGTCTGAATACTAGCACTTATTCTCAATGTCTCCGCTAAGATCTTAAGATGTAGTTGTTTCTACAGTGTTTAGGTTCTCACAGTAACTCAATGTGGTTAGTTGATGGGGACACTGTTGAGGCCAAATGCCCCAGATCTGTCATGTAAAGACCATGCAAAAGAGCCGTGCTCAATACAAGACATCATGCACAACTCATATTCTGGACACGGCGGACAATGAACAGTCCTTTCAGACAGAATGAAATGAAAACCATGTGAAGTAGGCTTCCTTTGTGATTACAGTGCAATAGAAATGTAAATAAGACAAGCTCCCATCCATCTCATAATTGAGACTAAGCACACACACACACACACACACACACACACACTCTGAGTCAGTTAAAGTAGTCCTCCTATCATCTCAGCAGACAGACACACAGAGACAGACCGACTCACAGACACACTCATTTCTAATCTGATCCCAGGCTGAGCAGTTTTGCTCGCTGACTGCATCACATCACTCTCCTCCGCTCAAATCACATTCCACACATGAACACTGTAGCCCTTATGACCATACACACACACACACACACACACACACACACACACACACACACACTACAGGGGGTACAGATGGTATCCTGCATATCTATGGTATGATGAATGATCCCACTACTCATCATCAGTCATCAGACATAAAGCTGACCAGGTATTATCATCATCATAACTAACATCCTTTTCAGTGGGTACTGTTTGCTTTTCAGACATGCAATACTCTATGCACACTGTGTATGTGTGTGCGCGCGCCCACGCATAGTGGATGGGGCTTGGGTAATGACGCCTTAAATTCCTAAGATTGGGGCGATGGTGAGGTCAGAGCTACTATTTTTTGGGGTTTGGCACTGCGTTGCTCCTATTCTTGCTATGTCAGCTCAGCTGCCCAGTGGATGGGTCTTCTCACTATGTTGGGAAACAGCCTAACGAGCAAAACAACTCTATATGTTGTTTTGAGTTGATCCAGGCCTGGAGCTGCCCCGTTGACAGCTGGCAAAAGCATTTTGGAATTCAAATCCTGTGCGCAATAGCCACAGTCTTTTGAAAAGAACTGACCAAAGTACCCAGGAGTTTTCTATGAGACAGAGAGCGAGATCTGTTCACTTACCAGTAGCTGAAACCCCCTGCATCTTGCACAAAGTTGCTCTCCAGCCTTTCTATGCTGAAGCCGTCCTTTTTCGCTGAGACTGGAAACAGTGGCCCCGGCGAACAGTGTAATAAAGTCGGAGGAGCGTCTCGACTTCAGAGCCCCTTTTCCTTTTCACATAAACTTCACCGAGGACACTTCATGGTTCCCTCACGTACGCAAAAGAATTTACCCCGGTCATTTTTTGTGCAAATTTAGAGCATTGTAGTCCTCCATGTAGTCCCTTTCTCCTCCCTCTCCAGAAACAGAACTCTCCCCTCTGTGCCGCTGGAAAAAAGAAAATGCGCGCTCCCTGTGAGAAGCGCGGGCACGCTGCCCCATTCATTGAGTGTAAATGCTAGAATGAAAGCTTAGAATTGGAATAACAAATAATCATGTTTCTGTTGCCCTGCCCTGCTTGAATTCATCATAACGTAGTTTGCTTACTTTTATTCTTTGACCCGCGTTTATCTATTTATTTCCAGATAAACCAGCAGTGTTGCATTTTAAGGCATGACATGGCCATTGGTATAAAAGCAAGACATGGATGGTCACATAAAGTCATGAGAAGAATCAGACTTATTTTAAACGAAAAGTCCTCAATTGGCCATTAGTGAGGAAAAAGACCCTGCAACACAAATACCAACTGGCATTTCTATGTCACTGCTCATGCTTTCTTCTGCTCTTTTAATTGACTGCAGTTCATTTCTCTTGAGTTTCCAGCCCACTGAGTGAACACTGTCAGCTGCTTTGATTCAGTGTACAGAGTGGAATAATAAATTGAAAGGGGCGAAAGCAAAGCTTGAATTTCCACAGGATGATAGTAAAATTCTCTTTTTTTCTGTTCTACAGCCCGTTTGTCCAGAGTTCAAAGTCTGATCATCTGAGGTTATATAATGAAGGCTATGGCAGCAGTATAATTCTGGCTGTAGCCATTGCATTAAGGTCAGATGTGGTGATATGGCCTGCTTGCAATAGGCAACATTAGTTCTTTTGCCAAAAGGACTGTCCTGTAAGAGGCATGACACTTTCTTTATTTATGTGACTATTTCAATCCAATCTTCAGGAACATGATGGTGGGCCCACTAACCCTCCTCACCCCTCTGTGTCTGTCTGTCTACCTCCCTCCCCCTTTCTTTTTGAAACCCGTGTCAACTCAGCAACGCATCATTAACCCCTTTTGTGGCTGGTGCTGTAGCTGCACGCATTTCATCTGCCTCAGATCAGCACTAACAACAGTGGGGTCAGTAATGATATGCCCCCCAGCTGCTTGCCAGTCAGTAGGCTACTTCACTGACTGATACTCCTCTCTAATAGGCTATATATATTTCACTGCTTCCCACAATCATAGCAGCTCATTGACAACATTCTAGTCACATCATTTTCAAACACAACTTCCATTTTGCATTTGATCCAAGCACTTGTAAGAATAGAAAACACATTCCCTCTTCCTTTCAATTTTTATTTTTCCCTTGCTGTAGAGAATAATTCTGAACATGCCAGTGCAGGGTCTGAAAGGCCAAGTGTTTTATGGTTGACTGAACTCATGTCTCAAATAGGCTGGGAGCCTGGAGCCCCTGTTAGTGCCTCAGCATGCATGGGGCTGCCAGTCAGCCAGTCTGGGGCATGCTGGTCCACAGAAAGCAGAGGCACAGAACAGCCCCCTGGGATACATCCTCTCCTCCGCTTCCCTGGGGCTCCTCCACTCCCAACCACAGACCAGAGTGAAACAACAGCCTTCACTGAGAGGGAGGTTTGGGAGAGAGAGAGTGAGAGAGAGTGGTGGAAGGTGAGAGACAGAGAGAGAGAAAGGTAGGGGAGAGATTGCCAAAAGATAGAAAGGGCTGGATTGAAAGAGAAAGGACACATTGAATGGCAGATGAAGGGCAACCGAGCCGAAGGATAGGCGTGAAAGTCGACAGAGATGCGTGTGAAATGAGATACCTAGTCCTTTTTACACCCATCTGAAACCCTCTCTGTGTAAATGTCCCAATCTATGACTCATCAACACACTGGGCTGGATCCGCTTTTTATTTATTACAACACAATCACTCTTTTTCACATGCGAATCTGTAGTGTCATACTGATCAACACTTCATTGGGTGTTTGATGCTGTAAAGACAATATGGATAGATCCATGCAGTAGGGAGGACACTCACCTCATGTCCAGTGTCAAGACTGTGGAACGTGTCAATGTATCATGAGGTTGAGCTCATACTCCACAGTTAATCAATTTGCAAAGCCTCTTCAGTGGTATTACTTCTGGTTCAGTGCAGCTGTACAGAACTGTGTGTATATACTGTATATTGTGTGTGTATACATAGCAGATACATGTGAGGCAGACATGGTGTGGTCTGTCTGTGAGCAGTGTTGTTGATTCTTCTCCAGACCACCTGATGTGCTCTCCGTTCCTTCAGGCTCCACATGGATTCAGACCATCACATGACAGTGCCGGCTGATACACATAAAGAAGACTCTTTGTAAGAGCCTTTGGTCCAGCATCCCTAAACAAGGGTGCAAACACGTGCAAACATACACACACACACACCTATATTAAGGCCAGTGCTAGACCCTGAACTAATTTACACTTAACATAAATAAGGACCTCTCAAATCTGTCCCCTTCACGACTGTGATTGAGGGACCCCAGGTGGTGACTTGTGACACTGCACCAGATGAGATTTGGCACAATTGAGAAACAGTGCTGACTGTTTTTAATCTCCCTATCATCCCAGGTATAATCATAGCACCCGACAATGAAAAGGGGAGGAATTGTGTCCCACTGACCCACTGACCTATATTTGCTCTGCCAGCCAAGTCGTGGGTGGACAGGATATAAGAGGAGACTGGCACCAACAAAGACTCTACTGTTGCTATAGTGATGTCATAGACTGCCAATGAATTGACCTCTTCCCTCTGCCTCTCATTAATACCTTGCCATTCAAATTCAATCAGTGTGGCTTATGGGAAATGGTGTCTAATGGTTTCACTGGAGTCTTGTGCTAATGGATGGCGGTGTGCCTGACACTTCTGTTCATTGCTTAATTGACTTCAGAGTTAAACCATGAAAGGAATTGGCACTGCTGACGTGACAGTTACAGTTATGGTAATATAACCCTTTGTTCCTCAGTGATGTGTTCATGTAGAAATAAATATCTTGGTCTTTATATAACAGAGTACTTGCATGAGTAAACACACACCCCAACATACACAAAAATTCAAACTAATAATCTGTATGATCTCATGTGGATTATGATAAATTATATTTGGGCTGTGTGCAAAGCAGTACAGTATTCTAGATTATAAACATGTATTTAAGAAGCATCGGAATTTAAGTATGGGTTGTTTCCTTTCTTGAAATAGCGCCCATCAGCAACTCCTTTCCATTTTAAATAACTGCAAAAAAAAAAAAAAAAAAAAATGATGGCATCTTAATTGAGCAGAGCAATGGCCTCCAGAGCTTAGGCAGGAAGTACTGGGTGTATGAAAGGTCAAAAGCAATTGGCTCCGATCTGTACGTGGGTGTATCTAGAGAAGGCAAAGAGGGGAGGAGGAATGAAAGAGATGGGAAATGGAGAAAGACAAGAAAGAAGGAAGAGCAAGGTTTAAGCGAAACAGCAGAGAAAAGATGGCGAGAGAGAAGGAGGGAGGGGGTGGAAGTGTTTTGTGCATTGTGTGAAATGTGATCATGTCCTGGAGTCTCTCAGACAGCTGGGAAGTTCCCCTGCCCCTGGCTTCCAGCTGGGAACACTGAGGAGAGACCAAGGCTGCAGCATCGGACTGCATACTTAGTTGGTTAACCCTTCACGTGCTGCTGCTGCAGAGGAGCTATAAATAACAACACTGATGGGACACCTTGGAACTTAAGTCACATTTATTGATTTTAGCCAGTATGACTACCTTTACACAGACAGACCACCTCTCTACTGGAAAACAAACAACACTTTTATAGGATTAGTTCAGCAGTAATGCATCAGACTACACTGTCTTTTCTTTTTTTCCTCATTTTTTTCCACCCTGACAAAGTTATACGTTTGTTTTCAATTCTGTGTAAAGGTCCCATGACTGATGAACATGCATATGACATTTAGCTGTAATCAATATGCCACTAATCATAATGCACATTATTGATAATAATACAGTACTGCATGACAATTCAAATAAATACCAACATACAGGTGAAGTCGTTATTTCATATAAAGGTATCAAACTCTCATTATGGATCAATACTGAAACACAATATGACAATATAAAGTTTGCACGGCTAATTTATTATCACAACGCTATCGCTTCCAGCAAACAGAAAACTTTATTTCTTTGTAATGTAAAACAGTATCTGAATTGCACTTTTTCTTTTTAGCTTTTCATCCGTATTTTTTCACTTTAACGCCTCAACAAACAAGCATTGGCTGTAATGGCACTATTCAAGCTTGTTGATGCAAATTTTGTTTTCTGTTTCCTGAAAATATAATGCTTAAAGATGTAAAAAAAAAAATAAAAATAAAAATAAAAAACAAAAACAAAACTGAAAATGGATAAAAAGGAAGATAAAATGCGCTCTCTGCACATTTTTCAACAATACTATTGATATCACATTACCTTCACCAAACATAGCTAGAGATGCGTAGTTTCCAATAGTACACTGATCTACCCCAACACATTACAGGTGCTTGGAGCATTTTGTTCAATAATAGGAGGCCAAAGGGATTTCTTTTGGTTCCCAAAGTTTGATAAAAAAAACAACCTTTTCTCAATACCCCTGAATTTATTGTGTGGATCACTGACCAACAGAATTCAATACAATTTTAGTTTTATTGAGCTAATTTCAAAACTATCATCTCACTCATGCAGAAAGGGGTAATTCCCTTTGCACTTATTGCTGCTTACAGTCATTTTGAACCCAAAGCCCTCACCTACAAAAGAAACATAAAATACTAGTCTAAGATTCTCCCTCGAAACAATGAAAGGCACTACTGGTCAGAAACAAAGAACGAAACAAACCAAAAACAAAACCCCGGCGCTCACACAAAGAGCCATGGCCCGAACTACACCTTTCACAATGACGGCTTGTCTTCTTTCAGATTCTTGATTCTTTTCAACCTAAACGGTGTACCAAGATTTGGCACGATAAACGAAGAGAGAATGAAACAATTCCAATTTGGAATTTAATTGTTGCACTTGCAGAGAATTCTGATAGTCAGTGATCCGTTTTCAGTGGAACGCCCTTGGTAAGAAGCTAGGAAAACTATATTGTGTCACTCAATTTTTCCCCAAACACAACTTACCTATTTGAGTCAGAGCGTTGTCAAGTTTCATCGTGTTATTTTGAACTATTCCTAGGAATAATAAATACATGAAAAACCCCAGAATTTGATCACCCTGGATTTTTGTATAGAACATGGCAGTAGAACAAACATAAAATAAAACTGACAGCAGAATAATAATGACTGAACATAACAATTTAAAAATGATTATTTGATGGATAAATTCTCAAGGATAAAGTCAAATAGTAGGTCTGTGGTTTGCGGTGCCTTTAGCAGTAAGTAAATAGTCTCTAATTCAAATCCAGAGACGATTCAGGAGGATGTATAATCCTACTGTTTTATAGCCTATGTAGATACTGAATAACTCACAAACCATAGCACTACCACTCTTTCCTAGATTAATAATAGTATGTTATAGTCCTATATAATGAAAGTGCACAGGTTAAGAAAACAATAAACTAAAACAAAAAAGATAAAACCAGACAAAACAGCTTGTTGATTTACATTGAGAAACAACCCCATTTCCCCTGGCTTGTTATTGGAGGGTTACCTTAGCCAACCACAAACTCTGGGCAGAATTTCAATCGGAGGGCGACATCATTGTACATGTGAGATATTGGCTTCCAGCAGCAGCACGTAGAAACAAGAGACCATGTGTCATTCCCATACACGTCACAGTTAAGAGTTGTAAAGTATTCAGCGGGAAGAAGGAAATTTGATTTGACTTGAAATCAGTGTTTTCTTTAGCTTTTTCGTGCAACGTTTTTGTTGTCGTTTTATGTCTTCCAGTCCAAATGGCCTAAAGAGCTAACTCTGTTCGGCGAACTGAATCAGCAGTGAGAATGGACCTTGTGCTGGTACTTCCTCATCCTTGCAGAACTACTGTAATTACTGCAAAATGGAGAAACAAACAAATATCAGAATTAGCATTATTTGTCAATTTAGAGTGACTGTTAACACGGTGAGCGGCAGGTTCATCTCAGTCAAAACAGACACAAGAAATGGCGGCTCTGGTTAGTCAAAGCAACAGAAACGTTTTAAGCCGAGTTAGGAGTCCTGAGGCAGCTGATGCTATGTCAGAAACGTTTCTGTCATGTTAACAATGTCGATATGTTCTTGAGGTGCTGATGTGAAAGCGCATTCATGACACTCTATCCTTTTACATTAGAGAACCAGCGGGTGCAGTTAGGAAGCCAATGACTCACCATGTACCATGACCTTTCATTTCTAGGACAGAGTTGAAGCCACGTCCCACAACCAGGTCAAAGGAGATCTTCTCATATGCCATGCAGGTTAATGGAAATGGGTTATGTTTTTTTTTTTAACATGAAGGCTTATAACCAATCAGAAATTGAATGCAATGTATGTAAGAAAACTGAAAGGTGAAGTGGGAGGAACCTGCAGGCAGAGGTAGGAGGAGCTTTTTTTAGGTGGCATGCTGTGATGACACCAGATAAACCAGACATTGATTTCAAATTAGAGTGAAGCGCGGTTTCATCTGTCCAGGGAGGGGGTTCTAATCACAATCACATCCTGGGGTGTTAGGCCTATCTACTGCTCAGTGATTCCACAGAGCCTATACAAGGGGACGGGTTAGAGCGTCAACTAATTTGAATCAATGTCTTCTGGTTAAATAACCAGTTGAAAACAACCAATCTTCTTTTTTTTTTCCTATGAAAATCACCAAAGGTTTCTCCTTCAGGAAACCCCTGGACTCATTTCTCCACAGTATCAGAGTCAGCATTGAGCCAGACATCTAGCTTTCTTCGCCAGCATGTCTAGCTTTCTTATCTCTCCTCTCTCAGGAGCTGGTTTACAACATGAGTAGTTCTCCTCACTCTACTTCCAAAACCTTTTCTCTGTCAGCGCAAACTGATAGAAACAGAATATATCGCACTTGTAAGTTAAGTGGAGCTCAAACAGAAGAGTGATTGACCTCTAGGGAGTTTTTTTTTTCTGTGTATGATGTATGTGTATGATAGCCTTGTCTCCATGCTGTGTGCTGTGGCCTATGGATGCACACTCAAGCAGGGTTGACTGCTGAGACTGTTCCACTTTCTGAGGAACAAATAAACTCACTCTCTTCATATCTGAGAGGGAGGAATACTGTTGGAGGATCCTGCAAGATCATAACCTGAACACGATCATATCAAGAATATAGAGTTTTATATATGGGTTATTGGTAGTAGAAAAGGCATAATTCAATTAATCTTGCAGGATTTCCTCACATCAACCCTGCTTTTAGCATCATAAAGCTAATGTGTTTATGATCCACAAGCAGTACATGGATTTATCTAACACAAGCCCCACTTATATTTTTTTCCTAACTGCGTAATGCTAGCTTGCAAGGGGTTAAAGCTTTTCTGGATACTAAGACAATACATTGGTTTGTCCTCACACACCAAACAACAAGAAATGAATGGCCCTCCATTTGCAAATATCATTTACAACAACATACACACACGAGGGCCCTTCACTTCAATGCTAAAACTGAGATGTACACACAGGCAAGAATCTGGAACACACGTGCGTGAGGACGTTACCTGACAGAAATATTCAGAGGGCAATTTTCCCCACAATCCCTCATTCTAGTTAAAGGGTGAGTGGCGATGCGGGGGAAGCAAGCTGCTGACAATCTAAAAGAGAGAAGGTCAAAGGTCGACCAAGCGACAAGACATAGGTTAGAGACATGAGGACAGGGATCTCAGCGACATAACCACACAGATTGTTTGAGAGCTCTGAACGACCTCCCAAAAATAGAGAAGGGAGAGAGAGGATGGGGGGAGTAACTGGGAGCATTTGCTCAAGTTCAGACAGAAGGACAGGGCTTTACATCAACAGATAGATAAATATATCAAGTGTTTGGGTCGACAGGCACTTTGCCGAGTGATGTTAGGTTGGTTGAATTTGCAGATTTATTATCCAGATGCGGGTGCCTTTTTGATTTGTGCTCTTTCAGGATTTGCTCCATTTTTAAAAAATCATCTTTGATCAAAACTATATTGTATCTCTGTTCACAGTAATCATTATAACCTTTTTAAGAGAAGTAGGAACCTGAGGCACCTATGCTGAAGTGCACTTAATTTGGGTGTGGAGATCGATTTGTCTACTTTCTTTCTCTCGTAATATGGCTCTGACAGAATCCACCATGGCATAATGGGTCACCTGGAATAGCCCTCCTGTGTTTCAGCAGACACCAAATAACTCTCTTTACAATGTAGAGCCCTGTAGTACATGAGTTTGTCTTGTGCCACACCTGGCAACAGAAAAACTGTTAAAAAGCTCATATGCATTTCAGCTGCAAAGCCATGCGATTTTACTGACCCGACTATGTTGGTGTACTAGCATCACAGCTTTAAAATGATCCTGAAAATAAACACCTGTGGTCACAGGTGCTCCTTTGTTCGCCCACTTCCGACATCAAACCATGAGCCAACCCACTTAAGTTTAGAATTTCTGTTAAGAATACAGCGAATCACACTGTGCTCCCCTGACAACAGCAGTGGGAGATTGCATATTTCTGTTTCTTTATGTTCTTGTAAACACTTAGCAGTGACCTGATTGGACATTGGGCTGCTGGACAGAGGGTCAATCCTGGGGGGCCAGGACAGAGGAGAGGAGGATCGGGGCTGTCTTAAAGGAGCACCAACGCCAACAGACAAGCCGAAGAGCAGAAGACGTCAAATTTAGTCACATGACCATCAACAACATCCTCTTTACAAGTCTCCACCCCCAAACGCATTATTGTTACCAGGCAACACACTCAGGGGGTCAGAACAAACAAGCACAAGAGCTGCCACCTTTTACATTATACGTACAGCACCATGACAGCGGAAAGAATAGACACTCCATAATATCCACAAAAACCCCAATATGATCTGGGCCCTATAATCCACATGCCATATATGTCTACTACAGTCCCAAACGTCTAGTGCACACTGTACATACATCTGCATTCCCCTAAGCGTTTACACTAGCAGGCATGAGCAGCCATGGGCATATGGAGGTTAGACACACAGCAGGCCCTAGAGGAGCGCAGGCTGGCCAGGGAGCTAAGCGAGCGAGTGGGGCTCTTTAACACTAAGGCAGGGGAGGCTTGGCCGGTAGGCCCCCTCCCCTCTGTACACAGCAGTCCCTTGCGGACTTCTCAGCCGCCTCAGTCACAGTAGATCTTGTACTTCTCGCTGCAGAAAACCACAGGGCCTCCCATGATGCCACTGGGCATGACGTTGTTGTGCTCTGGTCGACCAGAGCCAGAGCAGGTGAGACTCTGACTTACATGGGGGTTGTTTGTGGTGCCGCTGGCAGCCTTGGCACGGCCCTTAGCTCGGCCAGCGTTGCCTCCACGGCGGGTCTGCTCGTGGTCAAACTCCAGGTCCTCAAGGCGCTGGGTCAGAGCCAGCTTCTGCTGGATGGCCATGCGCAGCAGGGAGTTCAGGGTCTTCTTCTCATCCTCTGCTGCAGCCAGCTGCCTCTGCATCTCATCCAGCTGGGTGACATACTCGTCACAGCTGCAAGGAAGACAGAGAAAAATATTTTTTAAAATTTTTTACACTTTAAATTGAACCTGAAGAATATCAGCTAGATGATAGTTCACACAATCAGTCATTTTCTATGGGATTCCAACAGGGGGCAGTGGCAGCCTCAATATTGTCTATCATACAGTCTATCATGAGCGAAGACGATGGAATCTGATGATATTCTGGAGTGTCTACATAACGTCTGTGACTGAATCGCCACACATAATTATGCTGCATGTTTGAGTTAATGAAACCACCAACCAGACAGTAAATCTATAATGAAGCATTTTCATCATGACCTTTCCCCTAGTTTCGCAGTGTCTCTCCCCACCACCAGGTGGAGCCATGGAGCCAACCTGCACAGAGCTGATTAGACCACTAGAGCTCCCGCTTCATCGCATTATGGCTTCATCAGCCGTTTCTGATGCTGTCTATCTGATATCGCAGCCCCACACGTTCTCAATGGCTTTCCAGCAGATCTTGTACAACACAGAACAATCACTCGATAATGCATGGGTCATTTGAACACTGCAATATGATACACTGATCAGCCTCCCCTCCCTCAGAAATATACCAGCAGCAACAGATGACTCACTTTGCACCTTCAATATCCAAACATGGTATGAAAATATATGCAGAATTTTAGTATCTGAACATACAGCTGGCCTGAATGTGTCCCAGGGGCCCAAATGGGCTCTGCTACTGATGATGGCCCTTAGGGTAGGAATAATATTCATGAACAGGAGAGACATTTGAACATAACTCAGAGCTTCTCAGAATGACAATATAAGGAGTGTATGCCTGGTGGCAGTTAATAATAGATCACACACACAAAGGATGAAAGCAATAACCTAGGGGTCACTGAGAAGATCCTTTCTGTGTCACCTGAGGACTGAGAAGGGGAGGAAGAGAGAGGTGAAAAGTGAAGATGGGGAAAAGAGGAATGTGGTTCATGGCTCCTAGCTGTTCACACCTGTCCTCCACTTATCTAGAAGAAGTGAAACATACAGTATAACTTTCCCTTCCATCTGCCATCTCTGTGTGAAACACCACAAGATATGAACTCTCTCTACAGACCCCTCCATATCACAGGGTGCTGCACTGCGGCATTACCGACTGTCTCCCTCTGTCTGCCCTTGTGAGTAGGTGTGTGTGTGTGTATGCCTGGCACATGTGTGTCTGGAGTTGGACAGGTATGAAAACTGGGTCACCCACAGGACGGGATGGGGGTCCATCCATATCACCACTCTCCATCTGCTCCATCTATCATTTTGGTCCTTTTCACCTTCACCTACCACTTTTTTCTTCTCCTTTTCATTATCTCCCTCTGTCATTCATCTATCTTTCAATCATATTCTCTCTCCTGGCTCCTATCTCCTCTCTCAAACCTTTTTTCTCCCTCGCTGCTATCTCCCTCTTTCTGCCTGCAATCACACGCACTCTTTCTCTCACCCGTCTTCCTCATCCCTCCTTTCTTTGTCGCTGACAAAGCAATCTTCAGTAATGACTGATACACCTCTGTGAAGGCAGTGGTTGGTAAGTCAGCCAATAACGCCCTATCCTCCAGCTGTGCTCCATCAAAACCATTCAGACATAATTTAACTGATAGGCATCTACACCACTCCTTCTTCTCTGACTATGAACATAATAGTATCATAATATTGACTTTATCGGGAAACGCCCTAACCTGTGGTAACAAAACAGTCCTTAAATGCCCTTATGTCTATGTAAACAAAACCATCATACTAAAAGAAGGCAGAGATCTATTGTATTTCATGCCACTCATCCATTGTATTCCAATGTCTGCAAGCTATAATTGGTATTTTCTGACTGGACATACTGCAGCTAATGCTTTTTGTTTGGCTAGTGCTCAGTGGCTGAGCTGTTGTGATGCTGCACATGGTTGTGTGCCATGTGAACTCTGCCCTTCCCAGACCACAACACAAACATAAACCATACCCTCTCCTCTTGTGTGTGCAGTTTAATTCCCAGTGGGACACGCACCCAGACAATAAGGATCAGTGCAGCTTCATTAAACCCAGAGTGAGATGGGGGACTACCCGGGAGGTGGCTGTGCCCCTTAAAAGACCGTTCGGCATGGGGGGGCCGTAAGAGGGCGTGGGTTTTCCCGGGAAAAAAGAAAAGTCTAGTCTAGGGACTGGTGGAATACAATGGGGGCCTTTTGGCCTGCTGAAGGGGTGTGGTGCCACAATGGCTGAGGAGGGCGGGGGGGTTGCCACATTCACAGCATTGAGAAACAGGCACTAGCATGATTTACAGTAGGTAGAGGTCGGGTTATATTCTTTTACACAGACACAAACCACATGGCATTGGTATGGAAGCATAAGGAAAAGCTACACCTAAACATATCCCCACATTAATGCA
>OOFE01022830.1:0-10356 GCA_900323365.1 Monocentris japonica | reverse complement strand
CAAGAGTGTGAAATGAGTATCTCATGTAAGTAATCTTTAATAGTTGAATCCAGGAACACAATATATTCAGATATGTTCACTGATTCTTAAAAAAAAAAAAAAAAAAACCAATTTCAATGAAGGCAGAAATTGCTAACCCTCCATCAGGGTGCATGCAGGTCCTGAAAAGCCCAGAAAATGTCTTAACTTACACTATCTAAACTCAAGGCATCAAACGATATTGAATACAGTAAATAAAGATGTACATGTCTTCAATTCAGTTTTAGTTTTTGAGAAGTAAGCCCAGTGATGCAGACCTGTATTCTGATAGGTTTACAGTTTTATCTCACTTGCAAAATGTCTTCTACATCTTATATTCCATTCTAACTTGCATTAAAAAGATATCAATAGATTTAACTTGAATCTTGCAGACACCCCGTCCATAAATTCAGTTTCATTACCGATGTTTGTTTGTCTTCTAACGCCATAGTAGGCCTTTTTGCAAGACCACCTTCACAGGTCTCCTCCCAAAGCCACGAGTCGGCTCTTCCTTCATCTCCCAGCAGAATGGGCTTTGACCAGACCTGCGCCTCACACTCCTCGGAGGCTTCTGGAGTATCGGAGAGAACAAGACACCTGCCTACGTCACCCAACAGCCTAGTAGTAAAAGAGGAGCCTTGTGATGTCGATACAGTCTTAATAAAGTGGGAAATGAGTGAGCAGAGATTCGGGGACCGCCAGGAGAGCCTAGGCAGTCCGTGTCCCAGCATAAAAAGTAAAGTTTTAAGTTATCTCTAAATGTTTCTCCGTTTTACTTGAATTTTCACAAGCATTCTAGGGGAACAGGAATATTTGTTACATTTGTTGTCTAAGTGCTGTTGCTTTGCTCCCCTTCCCATTGGGTGCTTATAGTATCAGGGACTTCAAGCTCATGTAAGAATGTATGTTGTTCATGCCTTTTGACTCCCTTAGGAAGACTTGAAAATAGAGAGAGAATAAAGAAGTTCAGGGAGAAACTTTACGCGGATCCAAACAGACACCGTACCTACAAGGAGGGAGAACGCCTGAGGTGGGTTATAGTTGTGGATACAGTGATGCTACCAGTCTCCTAAAGGAAAAAATCACCGTAAAAACTTTTAACACTGTTAAAAATAGCTATTGGCAATGTATCTTTCATTTCTGGGCCTATTTTGTTGTTTGTAGATGATATGACGTCATGTTGAGCTAATTCCAGCGCAGCTACAATGGAGATTGATAGTAGAACATTTTTCAGCACCAATGTCCAACAGTCATACAAGGAGAAATCCATTGTTAGAAGAGGCTGAAATACCAATTTCTCCGCTGTGAGTAGCCTCAATAAACCATAATGCCAATGCAGCCACAAAATGTTGCCTTTTGAGAAAGGCATAGACATGCCCCAATGTTCATGAACTAGTTGGCCTGCCAGCTATATTTATATGCCCCCTTTTGATGCCCCCGTTCTCTGGGGGTTGTCATTCTGGGAAATGTAGGAAATCACTAACTGAATTGGAAGTAGACGATGCAGGTTGAGGGAAAGTGGGTAGATCAAAAAGTGAATTACAACGCTTAATCACAAAGTAATTCCTGGAATGTATTGAACATCACAAATTGATCTAACAGTGTAAGAGTAGGTGGATTTTTCAAAAAGTTATTACCATCTTACAACCTGTTGACAGCAGAGACAGACAAATATGTAAAAGCAGACATGGCTGACCTCACGACAGGTAAATAAAAATACAAAATACATGTTTACCAAAGTAGTGTGCATGAGAATCCATGAGTGTGTTTCCTGTTAGCGACTCCTGGTTATTTCCTATTTTCTCTGTGTGCATCTATGGGCTTTCAAATTTACAAACCTGCTCATTTTTATTTCAGTTGACTGAATTGAGGCGACATTATTGCCATTTGCTTATTCCTACATCAGCACATAGCCCAAAAGAGATTTTGCAGCACTTGGTGATTGGCATACCTATGTGTGTGATACATGCTCCCGTCTTCACCTCCTCAGGAACAGTAAGAGGAGCGTGCCGATGTCCGAGCTGCCAGAGGAGACCCAGAGACTGAAGAGGGCAGCATGGAGAGCGGCCTCCAGGCGGTATTACGCCCGAAAAGTGGCCCGCCAGCATGCACACCCCACACACTCTGCCGTCCTCCGTCCCCAGATTACAGACTCTCCCTGTTTGCCACCAGTCTCGTTTGTGGATAAGAGGAAGCGGACACTGATATCTGAATTACCCGAAGACACCCAGACCCTGCAGAGGGAGGCGTGGAGAGCGGCCTCCAGGAGGTACTACGCTCGAAAAATGGCTCGGCTCCAGGCAGAGCCCACGCAGCTCAACCAGCTCCTCCAGAACACCGAGACGTCTGGGGAAACCACGGGACCAAACGGAGGCGGACCCCACGCTAGCAGGGGGGTACTCGGAGGAATAATGTGCAGCTGATGGGCAGTAATGCAGCCTGAGGTTGAAGCTATACTGGGCTTTCTGTTCTTTTCCGTTTCAGCGTGTCATATCCCATAGAGGCAGGGCCTGGTGAATGTCTGTAATATTTTCTGTTTGTACTGATGAGATTTGTGTCAAATCTTCTTGTCTGTTACTGAGTTACTGAGACTATACATCCAATGTGTTATATACATATTATATACACTGTTTTATTCACTTGTTTCATTTTGACCACATTTTATTGTATGCTGCTGCAATACATGCCTGTACAATATGAGCATTGCAAATAAAGTTTAGTTGAATGAAAACATTTAATCTGAGGTGATATGAAGTGGTTCTACAATATCACTCATTTGAGAATGGCCCAATTTAGCGCCATCTAGAGTCCAATTTGCAGTAGTTAAAACCACATTTTCTTTAAGTTCTCAATTATTAATAAATTACCTGTTGAATTTTCATCTGAGTTACAATACTATTAGTGAAATTTCATTGCAATTTTTGTGAGCCAACTAGTAGGTTTAATCCCCAGTGAATGGAACACCGACTAGTATTTCCCCAAATCTTTAATTACAGTTTAACCAAACAACTGTTTTTCAAAGGGAAATACCAAAATCATTGACACACAACTGTGGTCCAAGCTGCACAGGGACATTTAGCCAGGCTTGACTGGCTAAATGTCCCTGTCCCTCTCGCGGTACAAAATAAAGTAAATGAGAAATGATCCCAGCAACAATCCATTTTGTCAGGAGTTCATGCAGTATTAAACCTGAAGCAATATGAACCTACTGACCCTACTGAGGAAATGGTTTGTCTCAAAAAGGACTTGATTTTATATATCTAATTCATAAATAATGAAAAACATGAAAGAATTCAGTTAGTTAAATTGTATTTATTTATTAACACAATTCCAACATCAAATACAGTGAACTTGTGGATTCAGACAGCCTAGCCAAAAAGACAAAACGCAGCACATCAAATCACATAAAAAGATGCAAGTCGCATGCATTCAAGTGACACATTAGTAGAAATAATAGTTTTCTCCAAACAAATACTGAGCAAGAGAAATAACTGGGGGGAAAATACTACATGACGCGTTTTTTTCTGGCTCCTTTCCTGCAGTGCACCTCATTGGATATATCTGTAGGTCTACGCCTCCTGGCTTGCTTTTCAGTGGATATGTCCTCCTAACCTTGTTGTTGTGGGTTTTCACAGCCTCCACCTGTCAACACCCCCCTCTGCCCCCAGCGACACACAAGGGCGTCTTGCAACAGAGTGTGGTTAGTTCACGCAGCCACAATGTTGCACATATTGACTGCCGCCCGACGCGAAACTGAGCTTGCACAAGCCGAGGGTACCGGTGTGGTGACTGTGCTGTGACTGTGTGTGAGTTCAGTCTGACATGTGATCCGTTTGACAGCTGCTGCGGCAAATGCAGCGCAGGGACAGCCGCGCGTCAGGCTGGCGCTCCGGTCGCCTCTGGGAAACCGTGGTACTCAACTGGCGCACACACACATTCCCATAGATAATACAAATAATACCTTTTAATAAGCGTTGTCCTGGACGGGTCGTTTCTAAGAAGGTATGCTAAGGCTTTGTCGTTTTCAGTGGGCGCTCGTTTTTGTTTTTTTAGTCCAATATTTTACCCAGTTCCCACTAAAAATCGTAGGGTGGTCTGGGCTTCTGCGTTGCTGCTGCCTGGGGCTTGGCATTTAAGAATGTGGATGTGGGGTCTTGGGCTCCTGGAGGCTCAGGTCTGGACACGCAGGAAAGCAACCGCGTGTCCCATCTTTCACTATTTGCTGGGGAAATATGCGTTGACATAGCGTCGGGCTTTTCATGGACCAGGATTGCCGTTCAACGCCCTGCTGCCGCTAAGACTACACAGGAAAGGGGTTTTATTTCAGTCATTTCCCCACTTTTCTTAACGATTGAATTTCCTGAATGGATTTTTTGCATCTTGATATTTTTCTGCAGAACTAAATTTGTTCTAATATATTAAGAAATACAGGCTCGTCTCAGGATTACTTTGCGCACTGCAGTAGCTTACTGGATGGATGCAGTTGCAGCTCAAGCTGTTCCCTGCTTGATGTTCTTGGTTAGATAGATTGTAGTTTTGTTTGTGAGCTATTCCCAGAGTGCTGTCAACAATGTCACATCCACATTAAAACAAACAATGTTTAAAATAAGTGATAGAATAGCTTTACTTTGTGCAGTGCAGGATGTGCCATTTGGTATGCTTTCTTTGTTGCACTTTGCTTACAAGAGGACAAAATTGGTATTCCTCTTGTACAACTGGTACATTTAATGTTGGGTTGGTAAAATTTACAAAGAATCATTATTATAGTTACCATTTTAAACTGAGGAAACTTCTCTTTTTCCTTCTTGAGCTTTTGGAGAACTCTCTGTCCCTTTGGATACACCTGTGCACTTTTGGAGTGGTCCATTTGGAAACAAAGCTCTCCTTTTGCCTGCTTCGATTTTACTGACATGAAAACATTTTCTTTTTGTTTTTTTGGTCCAGTCCACACTAAAAGGGTCTCTTTGAGTCATAAATACCCTCAATGGGTTATCTGTGGCCACCCAAAGATGCTCCAAGGCTTGGCAAATGCACAATAAGCTGTGGAAAGTCTCTGAAAGCTCAGCTGTGCACTGACTGACAATTGTTCCTCAGTATAGACTGTATGACTACTGGATGGACCAGAATAAGTTGAAAGCCTATGGGGGTGGTCAGAGTGTATTTGGGGAAGGGGCTTTACTGTGTAAGGCCGCTGAGATGCCATTTGAAAAGGGCATGTTGGAGCTGGTCTTATTTGTGGGCCCATTATGGCCCTTTCTGGGTTTCTGGGGCCCTTAGAGCTCGGTAGAATTGGTTTAGTCCAATATGAGCACCCCTACATATTCAACATACATGGAAGTGTCCTTTTTGCAGGGATTGCTGGGAAGAAGAAGGAGGCTATCGAGATTGGGACTTTGGAGAGGCAGGCTTAGGGAGAGGCACTCTCACAAGGTAAGAAATCCTATGTTCCTCTATGGCCAATGGTGCCCAAGGTTGGATAGGGAATAGATGGAGACTCTATACTCCACATTTAGCCAGAAAAAAATAAGTTTTCAGGTGTATTTTGGTGTCTGTACAGTGTGGTAGAGCAGGGAGGGACAGGGCATTATGGTGTGCATTAACAAGGAAACATGGAGGGACGGCTAGGGGGAGCCATAGCTGGGAAGGAAGGCAGCCTGCTGGCTCTGGGCTGTTGAGAGAAGGGATGTTGGCTTGATGTAGTACTCACAAACACAGCAGACCCGCAGAAAAGACTGCATTGTTGTACTTTAGTCTTCATTAGTTAGCTGTTGTTTGAACTACATTAGCCTCAGGGTTGTGCTTCATGTGAAAGAGCCCCAAACTGCCCAACAGGCTTTGTTCTGTAAAGAGAGAGAGGGCAGGTGGCAGAAAGTCATTCAAATAAGGCGTGAACATTTAAGTTATAAACTTTCGACAAGATTTTATTGTAAGATAATGTGTGGAATTTGATTAGCTTAGCATTGCTATGATCACAGGGAGCAAACATTCAAGATGGCTGCTCCACTGTTGTCAGACTGGGGAGAGCAACTATCCACTTCCTGATCAGACACCCGGAGCTGCCTTGTTTACAGTCAATGCCTAGATAAATGTCTTTCCAGATATAACTAGCTTCAGTTTGGCTTAAAGGTTATTTGTACAGACATACAGTAATGGTAACATAGGCTTGGTCAATACTTAGGCCTGGATTTAACTGACTGATGTGGGAGTGCTGTGGTTTCTATTTCCTCGAAAGGCCTTGCTGTCAAAAAGCAGTGATTGGTTATTCCACGCGGAAGACGTCAGCACAGGAGCCATAGTAGGCCTCATCTGTTGACACTTAATAAAGAGCATATTATATATTATGTTAGGCTATATAAAACACACACAAGTACACCTCATTCATTAATTCTGCTCAATACAGTTTTAAAGGGGACAAAACAAGGTGGAGCACATTAGTTGAAACTGTTGTTGCAGGTGAGGACTCAGTTTAAGAAAAATTTCATCTGCACAAAGGGTTAATTTTCCATTGCAACTTGCAGTATTGCTCTCAAAGGCTGCTGAAATGAGCAATAATATCTAATTCGTACTAAATTGTGGTCAGGTTATTCCAAGGTACTTACACAACTTGCTGATTTTGTAGCATGTTATTTCGGAGTGATAAAAGTTTGATTAACCCTTTCATTACCTGCATTTCATCGGACAGATTGCCGTATTGTGCTGAGTGTTTTCTCATGTGGAAAATCTGTGAAAACAAGAACACAGAAAATAGAAATACATCACATATAGCTTAAAATTATTGATAATTTAGTCATTACCAACTATTACTGTTAAATTCACCAATCATGAAATAAAGGATTAATTTTATCAGCTGTCATGAACAAGAAAAACATAAGGGGACAGGAAGAGGCAGATAGATTTCAGGACAGTGTTATTAAAAACAACAAAATGTTCTCAACCTTTTCTAAAATGTCCTTCAAAAAGCATCTCAGGAGTATTTAATCTGACCTTGCACAACTCATGTTAACTGGACGCTAAAGGGTTAACTCCTGATCCTGAGTCATTGAGTCTTAGTCCATAACAGTGGTGCTGAAAACAGAAGGGGGAGGGTAGGGGTGTCCTTACATTACATGTTATTACTGCCCCCTCTGGTGGACACAGATATTAAGAACATCGGGCCACAGGCACGCACACACCAGGCTGTTCATTATAGTGCGTGTCACCGTGTTGTGCTTCCACCCTTGGGAAGCCATGTTTCAACTTGCACAGCCTTGTTGGTCACCGGCTGTCTGAGCTCCCAGTGTCGGCCCACGTGTGTTTCACCATGTTGTAATCTGAGTGGTGTGTGTTTGCAGTGTAGCGCAGCAGGCACGGCAGTCCACAAATGACAGCCAGTGAGGTGTGGGAGACAAGGAGATGATAAACACACTCTTTGTTCTTTCTTTAGCTCTGTGGCTGCTACCTCTGCTTTTGGGGAAAACGCCTCCAGTGTAACCACCTGCTTTTACCAACATGAGCATTAGATGCAAACAGAGTTTTGACTGCTTACTCTCTCAACCCCAGCAGTCCCTCAGCTCATGCATCTAAAACCCCTCCCTTGGACTAGCTTGAAACCATATAACTTCCTGGATAGTTTCTGTTGTGGAGTAAACAATGTCACAGCTCAGTCAACCCTGCCGTCCATGTTTCTTTCCCCACTGAACCGCTGCGAAAAGAGTCTGCCGTTGTCTGCTAGTGTCTCCCATGCCAGATTTAAGTACCTAACTCGCTCTTCATGCCTTTCTCGTTCAGCCTGCTAGCACTCCTATCGCTGCTGCTCGGGAGCTATCAGTTCCCTCCATAGAAACGCATAGAGAGCAGCGTGGTGCTGAAGTGTTCAAGTGCTGAATGGAGGTTGGTCATGCTGAAGGAGAGAGAGCTGTTAACTCCTTCATTGCTGAAAACTGCAACCAGCTTTGTTCACTTCCTGGTTCAGAGAGGCAAACTGTTCCGCAAATATTGTACATTTTCTCAACATCTACTTTGAAGCCATTGCAGCATTTGTTGTCAGTGTGAACCAAATAAATACATTTCTGGCTGCATGTGAAATCATAATCCGTTCAAATGAACAGAATAAATTTGGATAGCTTCCTGCATCTAATCCCCGTTCTCTTTTGTTTCAGCAGTCATCCTGATCAGGACCGGGGCCCCGTACTGACTTTGACAACACGGGACGAGTCTCCTGTGTGAGCTTGAAGGGAAGAAGTTTAACGTAAGATGTTACAACTGTCCTGCATTATCTACCAGCAGTGTTGCTACAGATGTCCTTGATAATCATAAAGGATTTATTGTAACGGCCTATTCAGCACAAGCACAAGAGTGGTGACAGCTGCATGACAGTTGTTGAAGACTATCCAAAACTGAATTGGTAGCACTTCCATACAGTAACAATCAATGCTTTTTCGGTCTCTCTCTCTCTCTCTCTCTTACAGACGTCCATATTGACATCTTCACATAGTGACCTCAACATGTCAGAGGAGATCATTGAGGACCGGGCCAAGCTGAGGCAGGGCCTGGTAAAGGTACTTGAGTGTGTGGCCACAATCTCCTCAGCAGCAGCCGTGGTCAACCCCATTTTTGGAGTGGCCGGTTCCCTGATCCGGGTGGTTCTGCACCATGTGGATGATGAGGACATCCGCACCCTGAAGCGCGAGTTTGGCACAGTCAACCGGGCCCTGGACCAGCTTTCCCACCAGAATCGCAGTGCTCTGCTGCAGATTAAGAAAGAAACCATAGATGGCCAGTACTGCTGCGTGGAGGAGAACCTACGTAACCAGTTCCGAAAGTTCATGGAGATGGTGGAGGCACGGCCTGAGTACCGCGAGCGCAAGAAGGACGACTTCGAGGAGAGCTATGCTAACGACCTGGGCGACCAGAACCTGCACACGCTCTATGAGGGTGTGATGGGCAAACCGAAGCTCTTCAGCAAGCCTATCCTGGAAGTCTATCTTAAGCACTCACAAGGTGACCGTCGCACTATGGAGAGACTCTGCACACGCCTCACCTACCTCTTCTGCATCGGGCTCATCGCCCTCATGGGCTACTCTGCCATCATCGGAGACGATGAGGAGAGTCTGAGCGAGGAGTGGGCAGAGAAGATGGAGCATGTGCAAGAGAAGATGCAGGAGGCTCTTCGGAGGTGCAAGTGAAGAAAAGAAAAGAGTATTCTCTCCTCTGGGCTCTGTCCACATTCTCTATGTAGCTCAGATTCCTTCTTCATCCTCTCATATTTTCTCTCCCTATGAGAACTGTGTATTGTTGAAAGTCCACAACAGCTCGATCTCATTGGGCAGAGCCACTGCTGTAGGCCAGAGGGGGACAAAGTGGCAGAAAAAGAAGGTGAGGAGTGAGAAAAGGAAACAAGTGATATGGGAGCTGTGTGTTAAAGCAGCTGAATCTGAATGCCCCTGACTCTCCCATCCATCTGCCTGATGCAACACCTTAAGCAACAGCTACAACAGGATGTGGGTATGCCACCTAGGCCACAAAATGGCTCCTTCTCCCCTGCAGCTTAACAGCTAACACAAAATGGCTACTCTCATCTGCAAGCTACCCTCTGCACACTTTGCACGTACCATCACTCACTACCAGAAGACTCTTAACAGCAACCAACCAAGGAGGAAGTAAACCCAAATATGAATTGCAACTGACAAGGACTAAGTTCACTGTTTGTGTGTCTAAGTTCAAGTTGAGGTCAGGTGTGTGGTCAGGACAATGTTCGTGTGTAAAGCAGTTCTGTGGTTTTGTTTTGGGTGTACCCCCTGAAGCTTTGAGAAAATAAAAAGGGATAGAAATTGGGACAGGGAGAGCTTTTTTGACCATTGCAGCGGAGCACATTTACCTGGCTTATTTTCAACCTCTGAGTTCTGGGATGTTTTAGTAAAATCACCTTGAGTCTAGGATTCAAAACCTGGGCCAAACCCACTTGTGCGTAAAACTATCAGCAGAGCTTTGGGAAAGCTTGAGCAACAAAAAAAGTGAAGTAGTTTACTAACAGGATTTTGTAGTAAGTTTTTCATAGGTTCTTACTACACTTTACTGCATGACCAGAGTTCATGTTGAAATAGGGGTGACTTTCCACATTTGGCTCTATAGCACAAAATAAGCTGATAGCCCTTCGTTCACTATCAAGGAAATAGTGGATAAGTTTGAGAGGAGTTTAAACTAACAAAACCGCATGCATCCTCAATCACTGTCTGCTTGATCCATTAACAGGAAAACCCATCTGTCAGTTTGCTGTGAGGAAGATGTCGCTTAATACTCAACAGCATTAGTAATAATCACCAACAATTTGTCTCACTTTGAACTAACACATAATTTGGC
>OOFE01022817.1:0-12450 GCA_900323365.1 Monocentris japonica | reverse complement strand
CCCCCGCCCGACCACTCCGCTCTGCTGCCTCGATGCGACTGGTTGCCCCGTCGCTCAGAGGCCCCTGCGGCCGATCTACACGGTCACAACTCTTCTCTGTCCTGGCCCCACAGTGGTGGAATGAACTGCCCACTGATGTCAAGACAGCAGAATCTCTACCCATGTTTCGCCGCAGGCTGAAAACCCACCTCTTCAAGAAACACTACCCTGACCCTTCCTCTTAGCACCTGCTTATTTGTTTCACTTGTCTTAGCATTTGCTTATATGCTTCACTTATTTGTCTTAGCTCTTTATTTGCTTCACTTATTTGTCATTTGTTTAAGTAAAAAGTAGGTAGCGAACTTATTGCACTTTTACCTTAGCACTGGTTCTGCTCTTAGATGCTTGTTTAGGAAGGAAATGCACTCACAATTTCTGGTGACTAGTAGTTTTTTACCTACCTATGTTGAATGCACTTATTGTAAGTGGCTTTGGATAAAAGCGTCTGCTAAATGCCTGTAATGTAATGTAAATGTAATGTTCTAATATAGGTGAAATGACCTGAGCCAACCCATATGGGTGTATATCAAGTGTATGTGAGTGGTGTACCATCTGTCAGTGGTGTACCATCTGTGCTGTTTATGCTCTTTATTGCACTGATTCTTTTGTGTTGTAAATGTCAAAAACATTTTTCCTCGACACTGAAACGGATTCCTCAGGTTAATTTACCTGACACTGCTATCCAGAGTGAGTTACACTGAATGAGCAGGTAGGGATTCAGTGTGTTGGTTCACGGACACTGACTTTGACAGAACAGTTGGCTGTTGATGGACACACGTTGGCTGTTCTGTCAAACCAGTGACCTTTACATGACTGGACTCTCTTACCACTAGGACACCCTGCCACACTGTTCAAGTTATGATTACTCACAAAATTCAACTTATTTTACCTCAAATCACCTTTTTTCACAGATCTTTCCACAGATCGCACAGAATTTCAAAACAAACTGTTCAGCATTCATCACTGCTTCACTGATAGGAACCTCAGTGTTACAAACTAAGTACAGAGCTGTTAGTACACACACACACTGCAGACACATAAATAATCAGGCATGAATGCATGCACACAAACATAAACACTCTCTCACTCTCACACACACACACAACACACACACTGTAAAGCAGATCTCCGGTGCCCACCTATTCTCACCCTGACACTTTAGCAGGGTGGTTGCTTGCTGATGTGGAGGCTTGAGCCTGGACCTTACAGATGAAGGCTGGTCCTCCTACTCTCTGAACAACCCTGTTTGTTGTGTGTCTGTGCATCTAAGCAGAGGAAGAAAGCCCTTTGTGTTGCCAGATAGCACAGAGGTCAGCTGTTATCTTCTCTGCGCATCTCTTTCCCTTTCTCCCACTTTTCCCTCGGTCTCTTTCACTGTCTCTGTCTCTCTCTTTCCTTACTCCCTCAGCCATCTTCTCATTCTGAAGGGGCCCAAACTTCAGAGGAACAGATCGATAAGGGACACTTCAAAGTGGTCTTGGATCCAAGGGGTTCTTTGAAAGATGCAGGAGGCAACAGTATTTAATGGTGCGGGATCCTCTTGCATCAGCGCGACTGCCACGGTGAGTCACCACCCTTCAAAGACATAAGTCACGAGGAATCAGCACAGAAAGATGGACAGGGAAATCATGCAGGGAGCGAAGAGGAGAGAGAGAAAACTAGAAAGATAGTTGGGGAAGACGGAGGGGATTCATACAGGGAAAGACAGAGAGCGAGAGAAGGGTGTGGGTGAAGGGAGGAAGCAATTCAATTGCAATGATACTGAGAGAGTAAGTGCTTACTGTCCTTCAACCTGAGGACGCAGGTTCAAACCCTGATTGGCAATCATCTGGCATGTTGAAGCGTCCCCTGTGGAGGGAGCAATTATCATTCTTATTATTATTGAGAAAGAGATACTGAGAGATACCCAGAGAGAGATGGGGAAGGGACACTACAGAGAGAAGGAGAAAAGGTAGAGGGAGAGAGAATACTGAGAGATATAGATGCTGAGAGACAGGCAGTAGGGTTGAAATGGGGCTGTAGCGAGAGATATGCAGGAGATGTGAGATCCAGAGAGTAGTAGATAGAACAAGATATAAGAGAAGACATGAGATAAATGAGTGGAGAGACGGGGTTGGAATGTCTTTGAGCCCATATATAGGGCAGAACCTGCCAACAAGTGATATGACGCAGTTTTGAAATAAGCAGCAGCCTTCTAAAAAATGTACCGTCTGCTGTGAATTATAAAATCTCTTCATTTGCGATCTGCTCCACTATATTTTTCCATATCAAAGACAGTTTTTGGGTCAACTAAACCTTGTTCAGTGCAACGCAGGACGAGAGGGAGAAGGGAGAGAGAGAGAGAACAAGTGAATAAAATGACAGTGGGTGAGGGAAAGTGTGCTTTCAGTTTGAAGCCAAATAATTAATCATCTCAATAAGGTTTGAGTGTATGAACTGTTGTTTGTTGGTTGTGAACATATAAACCTTTCATGTTTATAAACAGTTTTCACAGTATCATTTTGATAAACAGTGATGCCAATAAAGACAGTGAATTATTGACAAGCAAGACAAGCAGAGGTAAAGACAGACACAGAGAGAGAGAGACAGAAAGGACAAAAGAAATGAGAAAGATGGAGAGAGATACAGGGAGTCAGAGATGGAGACAGACAGTGAGAAAGAGACAGAACTGGTGAACTGGTGAGTAACAGTGCTGGCAGCTGGCTGCTTTGACAGGCTGACCTGGTTGTCTGCTGAGAGAAGAAAGCAGAGTGGCAGACAGCAGCAGTGAGAGAGGGAGCAGTGCAACACAATAGAAAAAGTCCTCCACTTTTTGCCATGCATTTTTAAGGGATACAAAGAAATCTACTGCTCAGATTGACATTTTAAAAGTCCACTCCAGTGGCCTCATCATCCCAGTCAAATTTCTAAGCTTCTCATCTCAGAAAGTAATGCATGCCTCAATCCCAGCCAAAAAGAAGTGTGAAGCAGTGCAATTGGGGCACGGCATATGGGATGTACAGCTGTTCCTTTGTAAGTGTCAGGAATCATTTACAGGTCGGGCTTGGCTGATAATCTTGCCCAGCGCCACGTACAACGAGCAGGCGCGCAAGGATTCGAGGATCTCGCTCAGCACACTTCCACAGGACACATACACCGCTCAGTCACAACGTTAAAACCACTGACAGGTGAAGTGAATAACATCGATTATCTCGTTACAATAGCGCCTCTTAAGGGGTGGAATATATTGGGAAGCAAGGGAACAGTCAGTTCTTGAAGTTGATGTGTTGGAAGCAGGAAAAATGGGCAATCATAACCTGAATACATGATTCAAGTGACCGGAGCTGTGTGCTAACCACTATGGCTGAAACAACAATCTGGCGATGAGTGACTGAAGAACCAGGGTAGATATACTGCAGAGTAGATGAGTAGATGGTGTAGGTGTGCGGCTGGGAGCAGGTGAGTAGGCTGGACAGCAATCAGGGAGCCAGGGGAGTGAACGGGGCGTCCACATCACAGACACACACAGAGAGAGGAAGAAACAGGGACGCATAGGAGACGCAAGGGGAAGGGAAGACACAAGAAACACAAGGAAAAGGCTGGAGGCATGGCCTGGCATATCTCTCATATCTCTGTCTCCTTCCTGCTTTTGTAGGTAGACTGTTGGTAGGTAGAATCAAGGTTCAAAATGTAGCAAAAAGAAAAGAGCAAAGAAAAGAGCGCCACCTTCAGAAACTCACAAACTTCCAAGTTTCACACACACACACACACACTCTCTCTCTTTCTTTCTCTGTGTCTCTCTGTGTATGTGCCGTCCCCCTCCTCCCCTCTATAACTCACAGCAGGACACTATCTCAACTCTGCAGCTTGACTCGTTGTAAATGCTGGATTTAACATTCAGGGTAGAGATGCTCACTCAATAAGATCTGTGTAATCTGGCAGCAGGCTCATGATAGCAGAGGAAAGCTGATTCTGCTATATTTGAGACACACACACTCACACACACACACCCATGCAAGTACACACACACACACACACTCTTCAGGGGTCTCTGATTAGATCTCGTCTCAAGATGGGACTCGATCAGTTTGCGGCTCTTCACACTAGTCGATGCAGTGCCCACGCTGTGTTAGCTCTCATACTCCCTCTCATGTTGCAGCATTTCAATATACTGGAGATACGAGGCGCTTGCCCCTCAGAATTACAAAGCAGGATGGTGATGATTGATTATGCAGCTTCCCATGACTGCTTTCACAGAAACAGCTGAGGAACCTGCCTAACCAGTTCTGCCACATGCTGAACTGTGTCACATCACGCCTGACCAGCTAACTGACATTGATATGCATTTAAATTGGCTGGTATCTCTACAAGTGGCTTAGACTGAAAACTGCAAGCATGGAGGTTTTCTGAAGAATTTATTCCAGTGTACAGTATATATGGGTTTAACTTCGCTACCTAACATCAAGGCTCGAATTTCATGTTTCTCATCTGTGCACCAGAGTAACCCTGTATAAAACCTGCTATTGCTCCCATGGCAAGAAAACATCTCTTTTAGCCAACTGATTAGTGTTTGATTTTCTACATGGGATACAGCTCGGTACTCTGAACAGCTTGGGTCTAAGTATCGTCCCCCACCTCTACATCAACTGCCTGCTTGTGCAATTCAGACTGAAAGCCTGCTTTCGTGCCGCTGCTACCAGGATCAGCCCGATCCCCGAAAGAGTGACTACCACCCTCCTGGCATCGTCTTGGCCAGAGTCTACAACAATTGCCCAGCGACAGAGAAGCCTGTGCCGTACCACAAACCAGCTGGTAACCAACTTTTTTGTTGATGCGCGGGTGATGCAAAGTTAGTGTTGGACTTGTGAAAGTGAGGTTAGAACATCCTCTTTCACCTCTATCATCTGTCCTTTCCATTCTGTCCCAGAGACTGCCAAGCCTTCCATTGCCACCGCCATATCGCCGCCGTTAGACTCATTACTACAGCTCAGGTTGCTCACTGTCCATTTGATTTTTCCTGACCAGTTGTACAACATGGACAGTTGTGCCACATCATGCTTGACATTCTGCTACCAAGCACTTTTAGTTCACTACAACTGTGTAAAAACGACTTGAAGATTGCATGTGTGCTTTTTAGCATGGCGTGCTAACTGCCATGAACGCACACACATTCAGCATCCATCTTCCGTCACTCAGACATCGCCACCACTTAAATAGTAACCAAGCTTATTTTCCAAGAGTGGGCTAGCCAATTATGAGCTCTATTTGCTGCAAGGAAAAGAAAACACAAAGTCAATCAACTGAATGATCCCTTCTTACAGCTCCAGGTAGTGGCACACAACATTAGGAAGCCCATGGGAGAGAGGGAGGGGACAGGCTCATCTCACTAATGTGTCCCAGTCTGCAATCAGGAGGCCTAGAGCCTGAAACACAGAGTAGGAATGAGAGAGAGAGAGAGAGACTGAGAAGATCTTTAAGAAACTATTCCTCAGTAGCGCTGGAGGTATGCAACTATGCCCATTACTTCAGACATAATTTTGATCTTTAAATTGCATTGCTGGAGACAATACTCCCTACTTCTTACCGTGTGAAAGGTTTGTGATGCACACATGCTCCCATTATCCAATGTACTCAGCACCATGCAGTGTACAGTAAATCATCTATAATGACTTGGGCTGTGGCATTAGGACTCACTCGTCATGCAAAATGGAAAGTCTATCTATCTACCCATCTATCTGTCTGTTGAGTTGTTTCTTTTTCCATAAATTGAGGTGAAATGGGGGCTAATTATGGGTGCTATAGTTTATGTTTGGACAGTGATCTATGGCTGCATATACACAGGAAGATACATTCTGCTTTTTAATTCTTAAGATTAGATCAGATCCACGCATGGCTTGAAAAGCATGTTTGTGCCTGTTGTGCCTGTTGATAGATAGATAGATAGATAGATAGATAGATAGATAGATAGATAGATAGATAGATAGATCGATCCAAACCCATTCTGCTAAACAGAAATGATATTGCATGATAATGTTGATAATGTCAAAATAAAGTTGCTTGCATCTGTGCACAGGAATGGTATAAGCTGTGGAGTTTGACTGCAGAGCATGGATATAGCAGAGACACAGAAACTGCTGCCTCAGGATATCCCTTTGAGCGGTTCCTTTCCTTGCATTCTGGCCTAAAGGATAGAAATCCACCGGATATCTAGAGCTCAGAGTAAAACTAATCTTGCCATACTTCAGACTTTCCTCCCATATTTGAATTTGTGGATATTGTAAACCATGTATTTTGCACATATTGTGTATTATTTGGGATAGTATTGTGTAAAATCATGTCTCTTACTTTGTACATTGTATCTGTTCATGTCTGTTTATTTTTCTGTATTGATGCTACAGTACACATCAACTCACCACCTAATACCTAATCCCAGTTGTACCTGCTGATTAAACTGATTCAAATGGGTGAGGTTGGGGGGAGGGTTTTGACCATGACTTTCCTTGCCCCAGAGTCTGGGGTGAGGGGGGCAAACAAAATAATCACTTATGCAGTAGTAGTTTTCATCATAACATTCCCATAACATGAAGTTTATTCCTGGATCCTGGGAGTATTTACATTAGCACCACAGAACTTTGCTCATGTTCAACGGTGATGCTTTAAGGGGAGAAAAACCCATCTGAAATAAATGGGCAGTAACTGGGCTAATGACTGTGACAAAAGTCGATTTGATTGCCAGTCTTTGTTCTCTCTATTGTTAGGAGCGAGAGCAATTAGCATCGCTCTGACAGTCCATCAGAGCTTTTGAAATTGGATTCTGGTCCAGGGTAGCCCCCTCAGAAGACCCTCACTGCTGCAGTGACTCAGCAATATCTCTGATTTGGTTAAGAAATACCTGGTCTGCCTTGATTTTGGTGTGTTCTAAGAGAAAATCCCTTGTTTTCCCCCAGCAGAAAACAGACAGAACACCCACTTCAATGTTTAAATATGAAAAGGAGGCTTGGAGACTTGGAGTGCAGACAGTCTAAAGAACAGGAGCTCCATCTAGTGGTAACTACGGTTCCCACTAGTCAATTTCTGGAATATCAATATTCCTTTTGAGACAGGAATTTGATAAATTCCCTGGAGAAGTCAAGGGATATCAGGGAATTTTTACAAATGAGTCACTTTACAGGAGTACACCAGATGTTATTTTTCCCATCTGTTTCAATGGGTTCTATTACTGTTTGAATGTGATGCGTCATGCTCACAATCTTCAAGCTTCCCATTTGTTCTCCTTGGCCAAGTCACTATCCCATGCATCCTCGGTTGACAAGTAAACGTCTTCCATCCTTGCATTATTTTGTTTTGGAGTTGTACTTCGGCCTTTATACATGAAAACACACAAGAACGCAAACTGAGAAAAGACCATTATCCTGTACACGTGCTTCAACCAATCGGCACGTAGGCATGAACACAATTCATTAATTACAAGCATCACAATAAATACCAGCCTCTCAGGTAGCCAGGTCTCTTGGGCATTTAGAGTCCACATAGCACAGACTACAAATGAGTGAGTGCTGTGAGTGTTGATGTTTATATTGTCCATGGATTTGGAAACCGTTTACCTAACTTACCTGCTCTCTCTCCATCAAGGAACGCATGCTGCTGGTGGGCTGGAACATCCACTACACATAGGCTGCAGTACACAGGCTTACTGCTCTCTCTCCTGTTTTTCAGGTGGTTAAAGGGTCCACCCCAGTGTTCTTAGTGAAAGCAGACAAGCGTTAGCCCTGACCGGGAAGAATTTAAGTTGGATTCAGAGATCTTTCCTAGCCGGTGCTAAGGGGGTGCTTGATTATTTCATGAGGGTGCTCCGGGATACTTGCAAGTGTAAGGCCAGATGCAGACAAGTGGCATTGAGAGTCTCATACACTACACATACAAGGTCTCATACAGTGATTTCTGAGAAAGCAGCTCCAGGGGAAGAGGGAAAACGGTATGTATGTGTGTTTGCACATGTACATATGAGATATTCCTGCAAGCTATGGTTTACTTCAAAGCTGTTGTGTGTGTGCATGCACATGGACACACAATCTTGTGCACATGTGCTTTCTGTCCAGCACACAGAAGGAGACAGCCGTATCCCCGCTAGCAGTGTGTGTGTGTGATTGGGCCTGTAGTGTGGCTGGATACACTGCAAAGGGAATTGGAATCCTGGACCCTCGAGCTTGTGTGCGTCACATTTGTCTTTCTTCTTGCCAAGTCCTTCTACTTGGAAGGGAAGGCGTTGTGACGGCAGGATGGCCTACTGGCTAATGAGGCTGTCCCCCACCCCCCTCCCAGCCATCGGGTCTGGGTTCAGTCCCCCATGAAGTCACTCCTGTCAAATTATCCTTAAGCAAGATACTTAAAACCTACTGCTCCAGTGGCACCGCCCTAGCTGACTAACCTTGCACCCCGGTGAAAGGACGAAAAGAGAATTTCCCTCTTGGGAGATTAATATAATATATTAAATCAAAAGGTCTTTCCTAACAATACTACTGGATGTGTGTCTGTCTCCCTCAAAGCCTCGCACACACGCATGACACATTATTTTACTCATGTTTCAATGTGGTGTTTATCTTGTTTTCCCAAATTTGCTGTGCTGCTACCTGGAATGAATATGCCAGGTGGTCTTTCCCTCTTTTTAATTTTGTTACCAATGCCTCTTTGTGCTCTCTTGTTTGTCGTTTCCATCATGCAGCTTGGGATGAATGAGTGTTTTTTTTTCCTCTCTCTCTTTCTATTAAAGGACACCCTTTTATTTATATTTTTGCTTCTGGTTTATTAGGCTGTATCTCTTGTTTTATAGAAATTACCCACACTGGTGCTGGGAATGAATACACTGGTTTGTCAGAATCAATGAGCACATTTGCAAACCTCTGAGCAGTAACAGTTGGTCATCATTACAAATAGCTAAGCAGAATGCAAAGGGTCTCATCAATTCAGGAAGAACCAGGAAAACTGGAGACAGAGGAAAATTATGTACAACACCACCTGCATATCTTGTACATGTGGTTAGTAATCAGCATTGTTCCATCTTCCAAGCCATTTAGATTCCTACAGTAATAGAAAGAAAAGTAGAACAACTGAAACAAAAAAAAAACCTACCTTGAGACAAGGAGACACTGAGCAACTACAGTGGATAAAGCTGAGGTATGGGGTTTGGAGAAAATGATGTTCACTCCTGGATGACTTTGGCTGAACTGGAATCATCTCGGGACATAAGCAGAGTTTTCTATTTTGAAGCATAACCCAAATCTAGTTTTTGTTTTGCTGAAACGGCACTGGTGCTATTTGTGTTGAAAGGCTAGACTTGAATTAGCTTTTCAAGAAAGGGGGGCAATCATTTTGACAACCGTTTTTTCTTTTTGAAGAATAAATGATCACACATGGGAACTAATCTTTCTTCTTGAACACTAATTTAATGATTTTTGTTTTTTACAACCTTTACAACTCATCTTTACCAAGGGTGTCAGTAACTCCGGAGAGTGCTGAATATTGAGTTTTTGTTTTATTGGAGAGGCTACAGTACCATTTTTTTGGGCAAGTTAAATTGAGTTTTTTCTTCATTAAGAGTTTATTATGCCACAGAATTAGTTTGCGTAATAATATGGAGGCTATTTGCATTTCTCCTTTCTACAATAAATAAAGAAAGAAATCGCTTTGGAAAACTATATAAATCAGGCTTGACGCAAATCGCACGCCCTCGAAACAAAAGCAATCGCTTCTGTGCCAATTATGAGAAGAAACAATTTACGGCATGTGTATGGCCCTGGAGAAAGAAAACATTATTACGTTCATCATTTTAATTATGTATTATTTTGCCTCTGCGGCATGTTACATTATACTAAGTGCTCGGGAAACAAATGTGTGATATTCATAGTTCTTTTGCGTTTATTTTTTACTCTGTGTAGATAAGAGTAAATGCTCTAGAAAGTTGTAAATGCATTTTGAAGAAAAAACTCATTACCTTTAGTTCATTAAATATACTTAAATATATCCTAAAATAGAGGATCCAGTCTTATTATTTTGTCAACCGCGGACTTACCCGCTATTCTTACAGAAATACCATTTTTTTTTGTGAGAGTAGCTGTTACTTTTCATCAAATTGTATCTCAAAACTCTTCATATTTATCAATTAGCCATAAACTGTATAAGTATAAAACAATAGCAAAAGAATATCTAATGCAAAGTAATATTTCACTAATGTATCCTGCATCACATCTATTTACTATTGAAGAGGACCTAAACTGAAATCTAATTTAAGGGGACAATATAAGTCTTGCTTTGGCAGAAGTTAATACCTTGTTAATACCTTGGTACAGCCATTTTCTGTCAGTTCATTACTGCCATAGCCTTCCACTTCCATTGAAAATGCACCTTACTCGCTGAATGATAGCATGACCACTTTATTGCCCTTTAAAGCACAGAGCTGGAAAAATATAATCCTCTCAGATTTAACACCAAACGTTTCACCGCATCTTGTGAAACTCTTTAACGTTAGCTATCAGCCACTGATCTACAAGCAGGAGTAGTTAAAGGTGTAGAAAGAGTCAGAGGAGCAGAGTCAAAACCAGCGGATCCAGCGACTGGCTCTTTCGTATATACTGTAACCCAGCAACCCAGTGTGCAAGCTAAGTTATATAACTGTTATATAACTTACTCCTGCCTGAATGAATTGATGTTACAGTACATGTCCACAAATAAATATGAGTGCTCTCGACTAGACCGCAGAGTGTCATCACTTGGTGGTAAGCTGGACTTACATCAAAGTCTCTTTTTTTGGGTCGTGTACACCGAGGAGGCTGGTACTGTGTTAGGTGTCATAATTTTCTGATCCGTGTGCCATGGCACGACACTTACACTCAGCAATCGTTACTGGAACAAGAATGGTAGTGCAATGTCGGTTAAGTATATAATGATGGGCACAGCCAATTTAAACTGGTGTTGCAGAAAATGTCTACTAAAAACCAAAGCCTCTTTCAGCTGGCAAGAATTTTGTACCCTCACTTATCTACATTACACCTGTCTCAAATAGTATTTGCAAATACCTTTTTTTACAGTTTGTTCTTGCGTACATACAGCAGGTGCTAGATGTGTAGGGCTTTGCACATTGGGCAATTCAATGAGTGCCACAACATTTAGAATATCACATTGCAATCTGAAAGTCAATAATAGTTTTTGTGACTGTTCGAAAATGTTACATGTAGCCTAGCACACCCATTTAAAAACAGCTGACACTTATAAAGACCCATCAAGGCATTGATGGCAATCTTTTTTTCTCCAATCTCCAACATATCCTTGTTTGATATTATAGCAATACTGAAGAAGGCAATCTTTACTGTGATTATGTGTATGGAGGGGATGTGGATAGGTACAAGGTGCAGCCTCTTGCCATCAGCTTCCCTATTTACCATCAGGGAAGTCAGGTATTATTGCTTATCAACAATGATTACAGACTTTTACTGTGAAAGGTTTTCTTCAAAGTAGCATGCATCCATAAGAGTTACTATAGCAACCAATTCTAACTTTAACTTTTATTAAAGTGGTAATCTGTGAGATCCTTGTTTTTGTTTTTGGCAACATCTTTTCTGCTAAGCACTCATGGCTGTGCTGTTTCTTCACAACACTTCCCAGAGATCACTTGTCAATCAAACAAGTGATTGTTTGTGTCTTTTTCCTTGAGTTTCTGTAGGTGGCGCTCTCTTTTCTTTCTGTTCAGCCATGGTGGCTATCGCTGCTCATACTAACGACCCAGTTCTTTTGCTACTTATTCCAAACAAACCACTGTTACTGCTCCAGAAATGTAACACGCATCACTTCCTGTGCAACATTTTCCACACCAGTAAAATGTAAAAGCTTTCATGAACTGGGTATAGGTTGAATCACTATTGTGTTATATCAATCACAGAGTACATCTATTTATATGAAAATGTCACAGATTATTACTTTAAAAATGGTCAGCTTTCTGTGAGTCATCAGCACAATTTGCCAATCATATTGCTTGGCTGAAACTATCCATTGAATAATAATTGTTCTTACCTTTTAAGCACAACCCCAAGGCACCAGAGCTCACTTCACCAGTAAAGAACCACCCGTCAAATCAGGCCCCCTAAGCTCATCTTGTCTGAGGGAAGAAAGAGCTGCATGAAGAATTCTATTCACAGCATGAGGTATCTTCTTTTCTTGCTGTCAGGTATTAGAGGAAAGGTATGACACTGCCGTGGCACACTCATCTGAATAAATGATTCATGGCGGTGAGGTGAAGGATCAGGGAAGCATCGCTCATCACTCAGGAGCCAGTGGAGGAACAGAAAGTGATGCAATGGTACAAGCATCGAATCAAGAGTTTGAACAAGGAGGGAGGGAAAGAGAGAGGGGGGGGGGGGAAGAGAGAGAAAGAGAAAGAGG
>OOFE01022813.1:5334-17589 GCA_900323365.1 Monocentris japonica | reverse complement strand
AGGTTATGCACTGAACTGTTTGCAGAGAGACCTGATAGTATCTTGCTCAATGAAAGGGAAAACAGCTGTGTGTGTGTGTGTGTGTGTGTGTAAGTGTGTAATGCGGACAGGAGGCTCACTCTACGTACTGTGCTTGCCCTCTTTTAAGACGAGCCAATCACATTTTAGATAAACAGAACGTTGCGTCATTGTTATTGTGGTAGTTGGAGCTCCAGCTGGCTTTACACAATTCGCCTGAATATAAACGTTAAGAACTGCGCAACGAGTTGATCCGAAGTGTATATCAATACTATGTCGCTGCAGAAGGAAATTTCATCTGACGAGAGTTTGCAAGGTAATGTATTTCTGACAGAGCCACGGATAGTTCGCCAGATTTTATGCTAGTTGATAGCTAATAGTTGAGAAAAACACGACGTGTCAACATCAACTGGTCCTGTAAACAGCCTGCCCTGAGGACTCGAGTAAGCTAGCTAGTGGCTAGCTAGACTAAGTCTAACGCTGAGTACTTTAGCTTGTCGATCTACAAGATGTTTCGAGACCCCTACAAGAGGATACCCCACCTTCTAGCTAATACCTATCATCTAATCAGCTAGCTAATCAAGCTCATTTGACCAGCGTTGCAAAATGTTTTTAAAGGCCAGTCTGTGTCAAGTTACTGTTGTAACCTTATCTGGCAATCTCTACTGATTGTATTTATACCATTGCCAGTAATATAGTACTTGCGCTTATCTGGATACCAAGAGAGTTGTGTGTGTCAAGACCATGCAATTGATTTGTTGTGTTTTAAGGTTCCTGGGTAGAGTTACACTTCAGCGGCGCTGGCCCTCAGGGATTAAGTCCTCACGGAAGCCAGGAACAAATCCCCACATCCATCCTGGAGGGTGAGGTGGAGAAAATGCTGCTTGATGCACAGCATGAGTCAGGCAGGAACAGCTCCAGAGGAAGCTCACAATGCAACAGGTTTGTGAAAAAAGGAAGCCCAGTTAGTGATTTTTTTTAAATGCATGTTGTGTAATGCAGATTGTGAACGGGTGGTATTTTCCCACAGAATCCTAACACGTATCTAAAATTATCAAAATTTCCTTTTATATGTTGCTGTCTGCCATAGCCCACTCAGAGCACAGACCCCCCTTCTTCTATGGAGAGGCTCAGAGGGAAACAGCTCGCAGGTATATTCACTGGAACTACTGATTTATGGCGCGTGGTTAATATGTTCTGAGATTAAGTCTAATTCATTTGGTTTGGTTTTATTGCGAAATCCACATGCTGTATTGTAAGGGTGTTTATAGTGTAACCATTTTTAACACTTTAGGCCACGATAAAATTGGGTGTGCTCTAACAACAGTTAATATTTTACACATTTTTTAGTCAGATGAAGACTTCCAAGAGAGAAGACGGGAAGTAGAGAACCTGATGAAGAAAAATGCTGACTGGATCTGGGACTGGTCTAGTCGACCTGAGAACAGTCCACCAAAGTGTGTAGCCTCCACTGATTTTGTAGCTCTTAGGCCCTGATTTATAAGTTCATAGCCAGTTACTCAGTTAATGACAGTTACAGTCTCAAAGTGCTTCACAGCGCCCACATTATGAAAATAATAAATGATGAAGCACAACACCCCCCAACCTTAGACTCCCACTGAGGACAAGGAAAAGCCCACAAAAATCTTACTAGGAAAAGCTTAAGCATGAGATAAACCACTGGCATAACGCCTGATTGGTCAAGCAAATTGTCTTGCACCTATCATAAGTCTTAACATTGTAAAGATTTTTGTACCTACTTAAGGTTTTACTAAAATCTGGGCCAAATTATCAATCACTGTATCATGTGAATTCAACTATGTTGTTTTGATAACAGGCATAGGACTTTTTAAACTTTAAACTCTTTTACACAGATTAACCTAAACAGTGATTTGTAGCTAATTAACAGAATTTCAGATGATGTCTGTGTGAGTGGAGTGTTAATGTTATGACATTAGACAGGCACTCATTGATTTTAATGAATTCAAATGAATGAAAAATTGATGTGCCCCTCTGTAGGGAGTTCCTGCTGAAGCACCCCAAGTGCTCGACCTGCCTCAGCATTAGGAACACGAGTGTCATGAAGAAGGGAGGTGTTCTATCAGCTGACTTCCTGAAGCTTTTCCTTCCCTCGTTAATCATTTCTCACATACTTGCTGTTGGTCTAGGGTAAGTAGCATTGTTTAAACTTGATTCAACCTTTGCCATACTCTAAAAAGGCTGCAAGGAACCATTAGGGCTTCTTCAGATTACAACCATAGGGCAGCCCCAGGAGGATCCTTGAAGGAACCCTTACTAAACAGATGGTACTTACATGAACCTCTAGCAAAAGGCGGTTATTCAAAGAACCCATTTGTTTTTTTTTTTCTATTGAGGAAGGTGATTGTTGGCTTAGATGAAACACAGATGAACTTCTAGTTTTTAGAGACATCAGTCTTATTCAGTCAAGCATCACAGCAGCACAATTGTGGTAATGCATCTTTGTAGAGAACTGTCACATGTACCTTGAGGGAGTAATTAATTCTGTATTTTGCCTTCAGCATCATTCTAATCAATTTCCTTGTTTGTCCCTCTCCTCCTAGAATATACATTGGGAAGCGCCTGACCTCTCACAACACCTACTGAGTATTATGGTGATGTGCTGTGGTACCTGTCACATTGATGTGACCAGCTTGGCATGCCTTAAAATGGGACTTTCTGATGATTAAGGGAGATGTAGCTATGTGACACACTTCAATTTGGTTGATTGTCCCATGTCACCCACTCTAGCATGGAGAATGAAGGATCAGTCATTGTTGTTTTACCCTCATGTCCACTTGCGTCTGTACATGATGACCAGTCCTCCATTCCTTGCTGTAGTCCCCACCCTGGCCTGATGATGACTGTTTTGCTGCTTCCTGCTCCTTAAATCTACACGTTCTGGAGCTGACATGTAATGCCTTGTTCATTTCACCAATATAAATCACTGTCTCTTTAAGTTGAGCTGCTGCCACTTGATTCTTCTTTTACGCATCAGCTGTTGATGAAAGGAAATTGTTGCTTTTTGATTTGTAGTCTGATTTTTTTTTCCATGCCCAAGGTATTATTATTAGCCTAGTGTTTCAGTGATTGCCGAACTTGTGCAAATGTAACATGCAACAGGAATATTGACGATGTATAAAACTGTGAAAATGGTAACTTATTCTGCACAATAACGGTCCATTGCTTTTTTTTTTCTCAAGACCATATAATGGAAATGCATATTGTAAATATGACTTTCTACGGCCCACCTGGATTTGCACACCGAGCAAGAACATCAAACCCATATCTATCAAAGATAAGGACCACATGCAGATGAACACAATTAGATTTTATTGAACTTTGGTCAAAATAATAAACAAGTGAATACATTGCCACCATGTTAGGAATCAATGGACAAAGACAATGCATTGTGTTTAATGTTATCAGTATGTTTTGTGTAGTCAACCTTCATTTCTGCATTCACAACTAGAGATAAGATCCACATTTGCAATACGCAGTTCAAATTTGAGTGACATCCCTAATAAATGAATAAGGGCACATGTATGAGGCCTGTCGGAATTTCCTACTTATTACATGAGTTGGAGGCACCCTATCACAAACTGTATGGTGTGCAATTTTCCTCCTCTTAATGTGTTTTCATAGACAGCCACATGTAGCAGCAGTATATGAGGACGTAACTATAAAATAGGATTTAAAAATAATGCACATGAGGTTTGTAAAACGTTTGGGGACATAACTTGTAGCTGTCACTGATAGAAGTAGGCATTAAGGCTGCAGATTCCCTTTGTCCTGGGCCCCATCTTGTGCCTTGTAGCTTCCAGGCTGCATCCTAAAACATGGTCCACAACTAGAAATAAATGTCTTGACACAAACACATGATCGGTCATCTCCAACAGTGGTTCTGTAACTTATAGCCCCAAATAGTATTTCCTTGACAATTGCTTGAGATCTGCTCAAAAGACAGTGGTGTGACTGGACATTTTTCCACCTCTCTACAACATAAAAACATGCAAAGCAATAAAGAACAACATGTTTTAATACATACTTCTAAATTTAAAACACATCTGTAGTTTTAGTTTCTTTTATTATGTGGATGACAAGGTGTATTTGAGTAGATACAGTCAGTGAAATTAGGTCACCGTATTGACTGGGGTAAAGTAATAGGAGGGAGGGGGAGAAAATAAATCAGTCCACTTTCCAAATTCATGACCTCTGCCACCAGTAGTTTGGCCTGAATACATGGCCAATGGGGGAATGTTACAGTTAGACTTATTGGCCATTAATCCATGTTTCAGATGGGCCCAAAATCTTTGCAATGGTGTTACAACTTTGACAAGACGTCATTTTTAGGGCTTCCAAGAGTTCAGTCATTAAATCATGAAATGAAGGCTTAAAATGTCAACACAAACACCAACGTTCAAGAGTTTGACCTCTAGGGAGTGCCATTCCATCAATTAGACCCAAATTGGGCTTTCTGGGTCAGGGGGCATGTTGATTGCCCTGATGCCAAAGGCAAAAACAACCTAAGCTCAGACTCAAAATAAAACAGGCCTATGGATCAACCTCCTGTGGCAAAAAAAGTAGACACGTGCTTTCGAATTCTTCACCAGGAGGACAACGAGGCTGTTTCTTCTTATACAGATAGACAAGTAGTAGGCTTAACTACACAGGTACGGTAAAAGCCCTATCCTCTGGAGCCCCAAATCTTCTAGTTGATTTTGTCCTGGAAAATGTACAGGTTGTTGGTGGCCGCCACGGCAATCACGTTATCTTTGGGGTGCCAGGCAGTATGGAGGATCTTCTTGTTGAAGTCCAGGCTGTCAACACTGATCTCATCCTTCTTCCTTTTGCCACCAGTGGACACCTTGCGTGGTTTGAGGGTGGCCCGTGGTTTGCTGCTCTCCCTGGATGCCTCCAGTGTGATGTCCCGCCTGGTGTTGCGGTCAAACATTCGGAAGAAGTTGTTGTAGGAACCAGTCATGATGGCACTGAGGGAGAAGGGACAAAAAAAAAAGTTTCTCATTTGGACTTGCCATAAAACCCTGGTGTCACAGGCAAACAATCTACAATCCAGTCAAACGGTGTCCACAAGTATGAAACACAGAAAATGGAGAGCACAAGCCCATAGGAAGTGAAACAGTATTCTATACAAAAGCAGAGCAAAGGCACTTACCTGTCACTGCCATTCCAGCAGCACTCAAATTTGTCAAAGATGCAGTCATTTTCATACAAGGAGCAGAGCTTACTGCGAAGGTATTCATGGACCTGAAACAAAACACAATACTGAGCCCAAATATTTCACTTGTGCCTGATGTGTTTGCATCTGTGTAAGGTGGTATATAGTATGTGTAAGTCACATACTATGTTTAAAAGGACTTTACCACTGGGCATCTATTCAGTCTGTGTAAAGTGAGATTTAAAGTACAGTCACTGGAATCAGAGAGATCATTTTTCCAAGCTCAGTGAGGCTTAGTACTAGTCAGGCTCTCACAGGGTTACCAGTCATTCATATTTCACTGGATTATCATATGAATATGTAGCATAAGCACCTGATACGTCTCCACTGGCCTATTCTCCATGTTGAGGTCCCAAACTTTGACGGAGAGGTAGTCACGTGTCATCATGTAGCGTCCGCTGTGACTGAACTTCACGTCTGAGATGGAGGAGATGATCTCAGAGAAAAAGGACCTGCTGCTTGGATCCTCAGGCTCCTCAAAGACTAAAAACAGAAACATCCTCATAATGGCAGCTGACATAAATACAATTAAATGTGCCATTACACAGCTTTTCACAAAGCTTGTTTTTAAAATCATGTCAAGGTTTTTAATCAATTCTTATTCATCAAATTCAGAGAATTTTAACTGGATGAAAAAATATGTGCAATAAGAAATCCTTATTGGTAGGTTAGGAGCAAATGTTTTCTTTACACTACAGTTCATATTCGTTGGATATACTTACACTTTGAGTGCCTATCGCAGAGTGCTGCTGCTCGCATGTCACACAGGCGGATGGTGCCTTTGCTACTGCTGTACACAAATACATTGCATTGGTGTGGATGGCACTCAGCAGCTGTGATTACTTCTGTCAGTTCCTCCATGTTGGCAGGCTTTATGTCTACAATATCTGGAAACACACTGTTAAGGAAATGTAACCTTAGGCCTACTGAAAAACAAATGAAACAAACAATATCAGCCCATAAAGACATATCATAAGAATATTAATCTCTGGGATCTGTTGCAGAAAAAGGATACTAAAACTTCTGTCTGTGATTTCCAAGTGCCATAGATTTATTCTTAGGTCATCTGCGGAGAGGTACGTTTCATGATCACTATTTACAGAAATGGAATTAATGTGATAGGTGTGCGCATTTGCAAAGATCCTCCGTGGGCTTGCTTCTACCATGAGATCCATTGGCATCAGCACTGGTACCTGAGAATATAAAACACACCTTTAGATACAATACTTTCAATAACTTTCAAAGTCATTTTCAGAAATGAGGAAGGTCCTGTCCAATGTATGATTAAGCATACCCGTAAAGAGGTGATTCTAAAGGGGTCTCGAAGTCGTCCATCTTCATCTTTCAGGTTGTAACCTTCTGCCCGTTTATCCCTTTCACTGATTTTCCACAATTTGATAGTTTTATCTGAACAAAAACAGATTACAGATATGTAGATGAGAAAGGTCAAGAATAATTGTGATATGTATTTCTCTAGGTATGTCTCACAGTTAAAACTTATTGATGTGTTCAAATGTTCAAGATGGATGAAAAACAAAGTTCCTACCATTTGTTGAAAGTAGAAAGTGAGCAGCATTTTGTTGGGGTAGCCATCTTATTTTATTAATTTTTTCCTCAATTTCTAAACTTTTCAAATAGTCAAATTCTGGCTCATGACTCTGAAAAGTGCTATAGACGTTGTACTCCCCACGCAAGTGTGGACGATTCTTAGACTGAAAGAAAGACATGCAAAATATAAGCCACCATAAAAAGTACACACCAAAATGATGAAGATAGTCACCTTTCATTCACTACAACACTTACTTCCTGTTCATGTTGAAATATCACTACTCTGCCTCCTTTATCTCCAGTAGCAAGCAACTCTCCGGAATAGTTGAATTCAACTGTTGAGATTATGTCAGCTGAAAACAGATAACATCAGATTTTACCAAGCTGTGCAGCATGATGATTCCATTTGTGACAGCTAATGTCAACCCATCCTGCTTGACTTCAAACTGAATGTGCGGCCAATGGGAGCGCTTTACATTCGTATATGTGACAACTGAGGCAAGTATCGCATAAAACATGTTAACCTATTTATGGACGAATTTATGAAAACAAGCATGATGTCACTTGACAATTTATGGACGCAGCACATTGACGTCATGGTCACGGTCGCTCCCCTTTGATAGCTTAGCTATCAGCTAGCTTATAGCTAGCTGGCTAGACAACGAACTGCAATTTACCGATGAAATAACGTTTTTGCAATTAATCCGCAATTAGACATTATTCGTTTTTCTCAGTCGAACTATGTTAAAAAACGGTGTGACCATCTAGCTATCGTGCATGTTACGAGAAGATGCCCACACAGCATCATCATCAGATCCAGCTAGCTAGCTACCTCGTTAGCCACTTACCTTCCGCAACATCTTCATCTATCGCCCCTTTCACTTGAGAGAAACACCACTGAAAATCATTTCCTCCTGCAACTCCTAAAAAAGATCACCACGTTAGTTTGTATATGATAAACATTTCGTTTTGTGATAAAATGACCTGATAGCGACACACTTTGACAACTAGCAACTTAGCTAGCCAGCGCTAACGTTGGCTAGCTAACTTGCAGATTCAGGCCATCACACACACCAAGTGAGGTGGATCCCTTCGTGGCTTCAAAAGTAGCTTACCCGCCATTGCTTCATTTAGCAGCTCTTGCTGTACACAGCTTGCAATACCTATTTAGCCAATGCAGCTTGCTTAGGGAAATAGATAACATCCACAATCTGTGTGAGGACTAGGGTCCAGATCTGTCAAGACCACGGAAATTATCCGTGATTTTTTTCTTCCAAAATGGCGCACAGTACATGGACAAATGACGTCATGCACACATGCCACATCCTGGCTCCATCCATCCTCCTTAGCATCTTTTTAAAAATGTACATTTTCTCCGCATTCTCTATCCATTCAACTTTTTATATTGTATTGTATTGTGTTACCCATAGCTGTTCACTAAGGCCCTCAATTCGAATTCAGCCATCTTCTGATGGATGTAGCGGGCCCAATATCATCTACAGATCATAGTATGGATGTTTGGATCAAAAAACATTGCACTGACATTTTCTATCCCCTTAGGTAGGATTTAATGCTTTGGGTATTCATAATGAGAGTGATTTGCAGTTAGTTAGGCTAATGTTAGGATCATTTAAAAAATCATTAGCCAAAAGTTATACCTTTTTTTAATAAAACTTTTTCTTGCCTCTTAGGTGGTTTATTTATTGTGTTGATGTTGTATATGTTGTGTGGTCCTTTGTAAGTCAGTAACATAAGGCACGTTGGGTAAAAGACCCCCTTCATATGTTATATGGTCAGTGGGTGACATCTAGTGGGAAAATAATGAAACTCAAATTCAATTTTTATTTGTGAGTAAATATTGTACCTCAAACAGGAAACAAACCTGACTTTATTTATTATTATTGTTGCCATGGTGTGATATAGGCCTGCTTTTTCTGTCTCACTGACAATAAAGAGGTCTTTTGCCATTTTTGCCATGACCTAACTAACTAACTAACTAACTAACTAAGCACCATTGTTGTCAAGTCAAAAAGCAACATTTTTGTTTTGTAGCATGACATTTTGAACTGTAAGAAGCAGGGTTCAATTACTCAATAGGCCATAAACTGCCTGCCATATGGATGCCAAACATAAGATTTACTACTGTGAATTCAAGCATACTGGGGGATTTTGCAAACTACCCGGAGCCATCATCATTGCTGTTATTTCAAGGAATTGGTGCCTACAAGCCTCATGGCTATGTATAAAGCATAAAATTTAAGGTCAGCAGAGTGGTCACAGGTTTGATCGCTACAACAGCCAATGTATCTAGTGTCTAAGCATCCTTGATCAAGACACTCAACTCCTACCTGCTCCAGGGGCATGGTTTCTGGCTTCCCTGCACTCTGACCTCTTTGGTGAAATGCCAACATGTGTGTGTAGGAATATGCAAATAAAACAAATTCCTAATTACACTGGGTGTAATATTACCGTTGAAGTTGTCTGAAATTTTTAAAATAATATTAATTTACTATACTGAAAGATATGCATGGTATAAAGGCTTTAGTGAAGAGTGAGCAGGGAGCCTATGACTTGCTTTAGCATGATAAAGTGAATTCCAATGCAAAATCATCCGACCTATCTTGATGATATTTGATTTTGAAAATGAGTTATTTTCCAAAATACAATAAGTATATATTTTGGTTCATTATTCAATAATGTCTCAAATATGGAGGATTCAGTCTGTAAAACTGCTCTCATTTTGCCAACCAAGTGCTTACATTACCTTACATCCTTTCATTTTCATTATTATTATGTTTTTCATTTTAGGCTATCAATCATTTTTTAAATATAGGTGTTGCCTTCTTCAAGTGGTGGATATTTCATTTTGGAGCTCCTGATTGCAATATGTGCAAAAGGAATTTATGAAGGAATTTATTGTTTTTTTCTCTTTTTTCTTTTCTCTTTTTTCTTGTAAAACGTAAACTCTAAAATATAGTGCATAATGTTCTAAAATATTGGATGTGAGCACGGTGGCGGTTGTTTTATTTTTATTTTTGTTTGTTTTTCCTGCATCTGTAAAGCAGCACTGTCTGAAGGGTGGGAGTTGGAAGGTGAGGTGTGGCCCATAAGGACTGATTGTGCAATACAGAAAGTCACATTCTAGAAAGATTTGGCAAATACTGATGAAGTGTGAGAATATGGAAAATCTGAGCCACATTTCAATGGGTAGAACAGAATAACCAGTTTTTTTTTTTTTTGAGTACACAGATTTACAAAAATACACCATTAATGCCATTGAGAAGTGGAATTAGGTCCCATGTTTGCCTAGCTGCTATGATATTCTTATTGTACTCTTAGAAACCTTAAAAATAGTGTGACGACCCCAAAAGACATTTCTTTGACCTACATGGTACAGGTCACATATTTGAAGCTAGTTTATCATTCTCACTAACTTTTAGTTGTCACAATGATGGGTTGTGGCACTGGGTAACTATTGTATAGAGATAATGTTATGTCTGTGGTGCTTTGTGCTTTATTTGTTTTTCTGCATCTGCAGACTCTCTTGGAGGTGGCAAGTGAATAAACAGGGTTGTGCCCTGAAAGATTTGGATTAAATCTCTCCAAAACCTTCTCTCCAGTATCTCCCCTGCTCCATATCCCTCTCATCATTCATACAATCTCCCTTAGGGAGAAGCAGCAGCCCAAAGGTTAGAGAGCAAAAGTGTGCCTGCTATTTTAAGATCATTTTCCAACAATGTATCTATAATATAAAAACGTATTCTACCTGTGTCTGCTCATTTGCTCATTGACGCCTTACTGCAGTATTAAAAAAAGTTCTCTCTCTGGAGATTATGGAGACGATGCATGAAAATAAAAAAAGAGATTATACTGAGTTCACAAGGCACTTTTTATTTGTACATTTAAAATTGATTAATTTTACAGGAATGCTCTAAAGTCAGGGGGAGGAAGCACTTAACACCTTTGTGTATCAACCTGATTTTTAGTGCGTAGATATGCTGATGCTGCTTTTAAAAAGATGGCCTACCAATGTTTTATAGAACTAGTATTATTTAAAGAGCCACTTGAACCTCTAAAAGGTTGTCTACATGTACCTGTAAGAACCATTTTTGATTTCATATAGCACCTGGAGGTTTCACATAGAACCAAATGGTTCTTCAGAGGTTTTGACTTTCTAGTTTAGTTTCTACATCTGACAGACTGAGATACATTTTACAGTTTGCTGATGAGGTGGTGTATCTGGCTGTGGGATACATTTGAACTCTTGAACTAAAAGTGTTAAGTCCCCACCATATTGTCTAGATATAAAAAAGAAGGGGCAAATCAGAACAAAGAATACTGTATGATTTTGTTTTTAAAACCTAATAGAGATTTTTGACAGAGCTGATTTAGAACATTCCATACTTTCTCAAAGGATTCTTTATCGCACCAAGCATTGGGTTATCTTTTGTACTAGCCGAAACAATGACTTACTGTTAAGATGTATAACCCTTTTTGCTAACAGTGCAGAGAATTGCTGCCTTGTCTAATGGTGCTATAATAAAAACATGAAAAACATTTGACTTCAGCCTAATTTGTGTTTTAACAAATTTTACAGCTTAATTGTTGCGTATATTGGATTTTTCACATTTTCTACAGCTTCAGTGTTGTGGCTGTGTGTGTTCTGCTGTGCCGAAGCTTCATCAGGTATAAGGAGAGGTGTTGACTTTATTCCGAGCCTCCAGTAACACCACTGACTCTGATAGTTCCTCATCCCTGTGGGAATTCATTATAAGACAGCTAGAGGCTGCTTGTGGATGGTTACTGTGCTGCCCGTATGTTAACTTGTCGCTATCGCGCAAGGCAAACATGTGGTGCAGCTGCTTTCTCTGGCTGTGGGCAACCTGGAGAGATTGATTGGTGAGCCTTCTGTTTTATCCAGGATCAGGGCCACATTCAGTAGACATGGTGCCTCCGGAGAAGCAGCCATTTTCCACAGAAAATATGGCTCATTACCAGCACAGACAAAATGAAGGTATATTGACTTTTTAACATCTTACAACATAGCTATTCCTGAGCTCCTCAACAACAAGTATTGGTATCCCTGAAATATTTTGCTTCATTTTCGTCTCACATTGCTGAATACAAATACAATTCATAGTCCTGGGTATGATTTTCATGTGGACTCATCAAGTACTATGGATTTCTTTTGACAAAATCAAACACTACTACTGTCTACAGAATAGCTATCTCAATTAATTTACAACACAGGCATACACATAAATACCCATACACATGATGCCTTTCCACCCTTACACACAACCAAGCCTTCCCCCCACATTTGGTCAGTCAGTCAGTCAGTTTTTAACACAAACCATTGGCCAGTGGATGCGTCTGGTCTGCTCAGGGGCATGAGCTCTGCCCAGACCCTCAGTCTCTAACTCTCTCACGTG
>OOFE01022811.1:0-10313 GCA_900323365.1 Monocentris japonica | reverse complement strand
GGAAGCTGAGGGGATGGAATGCTGAATGCCACACACACACACACACACACACACACACACACACACACACACACACACACACACACACACACACACACACACACACACAGCAGAGCACACATTAATCCCGAGCTGGACCTGGACCAATGACAGGATACTACGAGTATTACCCTGGAAACCATGTTACAGGAAAAAAAACATTGACAACCATTTCAAAATCAAGATTATATGACACACATTCAAAAAAATCCGATTCAAAACACACAACTGCGTTTTTCATTATGAAGAAATATTGCGCAAATAAACTGACAGAATTAAATAGGTCTATGTTGCAGCTCAATGTGTCCCATTATATACAGTGCCTTCCAAAAGTATTAAAAAGATTTTGTTGTGCTATTAAGTTATTTCAGAACACATTTATTTGGGATTTTTCGTCTGAGTTCTCTGTAAAGTACTCTATTCTATCAAAGTGAAAACAAAATTGTTTAAATTTATGTGGAAGGATAAATACATGTGTTTTGAAATAACTTAATAGCACAACAAAATGTGCAAAAAGTCAATACTTCTGCAAGGCACTGAGTGTGTGTGGACAGATGGCCATGTGTGTGACAGTGCCCTAACCTCCAATGTTTTGCAGCGTGATGGCAATGCCTGCAGCCATCTTCCCTGGAGTCCCAAAGGCCCTGTATCCCAGCTGCTCATATGCACGGATACCTGAGGCACAAAGAACACAATATATAATACATTCCAGTGCATTAAATCCATAACAATCTGAGCCTGAGATTGCAAAGGAGACACTTTGATTAAACTTATACAAAACTTTATTATTAAGGCTGCATACATACCTACAATACCAGATGACTTGAGCAGTAAATGGATGGAATAGGACGAGAGGCCTGCCACCACCGTTAGGAGTATCCTGCAAAAGAAATGCACCAAGAATAATTATATATTTATCACCACCACTTCCCTCACCAATATGAACACCATTATAATCATTGTCATTCTTAGTTTAATTGCAATGACAATACATTTTTGGAAAAAGTCTTGGTCCTATAGATTACATTCTTACATTGTAAACTATTTATACAGCTGCAGCCTAGAGAGATACATTTCCTGGATGCTGGTACATAGAATGTGTTTAAATACTGGAGTCCCTGTGGCTCCAGTTCACCCTGGGCTGTAACTCCAGCTGAGCCCTGAGGCTGTCCTATTGGCCCACATCTACCCTCTAACACAGGAAGTAAACACACACATCAAATGGACTATTTGAAACATTTACAAAGCAATGCTGAGCTTGGTGGGATGAGGAAAAAGCCAATGTTAGCACAAATGTTCTACATTTTGGTTCCTCAATGGTGGAATAACCCATTCCAGTCACAACAGCAGAGTAATTCCCCGTCTTCAGTCGTAGGCTGAAAACACATCTCTTCAAGGGGCCTCACATCACCTCTCCACTGAGTCATATTCCCCTCTCCCACAGCTTCCTCCTCTATTCCTCCTCCTGCCTTCTATAATTATTATTTTTAATACTTTTTCTATCACTTCTCTCAAAGTAATGTTGTTAGGAAACTATGGCTCTGACCCATTCCACACATCAGTTACATGGAATGGTGGTGACCTTAGGTTAGAAGCTTGTTCTACTGTTGCACTCATTATATACAAGTCACCCTATATCATAGCTAAATGCAATATCAGTTAAATGTAACCAAGAAGAAAAATACTGGGCTCTTTGGTCCACATCTCCCAAACATACTGACATACTGTTACCATCCCTGGCCTTCTTCATCTGGTCAAAAGGCCCAATGTGGTCTGAACTAAGAAACCTGATCTACTGACTTTCCCTGGGCAAGTCCACCTCATTCCAACTGTTTTCTCCCTTTTCTGTTACTCTTGGCAACCTAAACACTTTCTTTCTTTCGGTCTCTCTCTCTCGCTCTCTCTTTGGAATGGTCATGCAGCACGTCTTTCACCTCAATTTCAACTCTTGGCCCATTCACATGGTTTTTTTGTGTCGGGGCAATGTGGAAGAATGCAGGGCTGACTTGTGGCGGAGGATTCAGTTGGTGCAATGGCAGTGGGACGACAGATCTGCTGATAGTCAGACAGATTGACACACTTGGGTCACTGTAGCTCCTCTTGCAGCACTCCCCCTACAGCATTCCTACCCAAGGCCAGGGCCAGTGACCCGCTAAGGCCTCTGTGCCCGCAAAGGAAAATCTGTGTAATATGAAATATCAGACAACTAAGAAAACGGAAGTAAAGAAGATTACCAGGCTTAACTACAGCATGTGCTAGATATATTAAACTATCTAGTATATCCAATAACCTTGAAGAGCATGAGTCACATTTTGGCTCGCGTTGTGGTACTAAAAGTGCCCTTATCTCACACCTGTCCTCATTACAGTCTGAACATTGCAAACAGTATTGCCAGTTCAAATGGGATTAGATATGGGCTGTACCAGCTTCGTATAAGTCATAAACACACTCTTTGTTCAGCTAAAGACTAATAACAAGCCAAAATGTGTTTTCCACAGCTGCAACAGTCTGACTCCTTTCCTTTGAGAAACTCTACTTGCAGTGGGCCCACCAGTCATAGTCTGGCCAACTCAGGTCATACAGTACACTCATACAAAATGAGTGGCAGACATGTGGGGTGAAGTGACGCATCATGCCGCACATCTGTAGAACGCACAGTGGAACACTTGACAACCCTTCATGGTTCTGTACAGAAGGTGACTGGGCCAGAGGAGAGAATGAGAACAACCTCCTGAACAAAAATACAGTACTATGGGGCTGTTTTTTGCTGTTGGTTGTTAATTTCCCATTGTCGTCCTCTCTGTGTTCAGGGAAGCATGTACTGCTTTCATTTAGGTCTTCTGTCCCCATTGGGAGCTGGCTGTAAGATTCAGAATGACACAGTACACTGGCAAAAAAAAAAGTGAGTATAGAGGCGATCACCACCCTGGAGCTCATTGTGGACCACAGAAAAACCGCCTGTATTCCTTTGCCGAATATGTTACTGACCCTGCCTCTATCTCTCTGTAGCATTTCTGTGATACAAGTAATCTATAATAGGATGAATAAATACACGCCAAGCTATCTCTTCCATTCAGTCACACAGTATAATATTAAAAAGCTGAAGTTTATTCATCAGATGGTAAAGCCTAGATTAATCAGCTTGCCCTCCAGAGTTCATTGCAGCTCCTTTCTAGCGCAAGTGCCAAAGACAGCAGTGTATGGTGATACAGGGTTCAGCCAGTCCAGACAGCAGACAGCTTGAAAAACCACAGTCACTCCACTCAACTCAAAATAAGGAGCTTTCTCTCTCACGATGGAAAATCCTCTAGACATGACTGCCTCGGCAAAAGGCTTGAATACAGTACTTGAATAATATTTTAGTGGGTGATGGGTGTCTAACATTAAAATTAACTGAACATTTCTCCCAGAGAGATTTGGATCTAGAATGCTAACATGAATATAACTATTAAATAAGAAAAGAAAAGAAATAAACTGCCTGTGACCTAAAAAGGGAAGAGAACATCTAGTTTTACACCTGAGCTACAAATCCACTTAAAACGAGCCATGGCAGTAATGCAGACATCCAAAACATTGGTTGACGCCTTACTAGAGCTTTTGTTTTGTAATCTTATGCTTGGTTAAAAAAAAAAAAAGGTCTGCTTGAACTTTCTAATAAAAGAAGTATTATGAGGGCTTACAGCATAGCGTGAGAATGTTTCACAGAAATATACTTTGCCAGCTTCAGTGCCAGCCATCTTGCAATGTAACACCGATAGGGTGAGGTGTCAAAACAGCACAAGGAGGTGGAAGTGTTGATGTTGCCTATGCTATCTGGTGAGATTACCTTCAAGGAACATGAGCCTGATTATTCTGAGAAACCTTGAACAGACAGTAACTTGCACTGACCTGTGCATAGCTGGTAAAAAGAATGGTTGGAACCAAAGTAAGTAAACTGCCACATATACAGTATGCTATGCTATCAGCTGTGTGCTATAATTTTGTTGATATCCCACCACCACAAAAGCATTATTATTGTGCAAGTTTTCACTCTGTGATTTGAAAAAAAAGTTTGAGTTGTATTCCATCTCTGATAACCAAGAGCTTTCATTCCAAAAGAGGTTTATTCCAAGTGATTGGTTGACTATGCTGTTACTGCCCAGGTCATGAAAGGCCATAGGACTACCAGAGCATGTAAATAAGAGAAAAAAACACATCTACGTAATGAAATGTTATATCAGTCTGGCAGCTGCGTTAGACTGTGACATCTTTATCTTGACAGAAGATGCCACTGCCGAGGTTATCTTCACGGTAAAGCCCCTCATATGTATGCATGCATGAATCACTGTAGAAAATAGAGCATGCAGGAACTATGTACTTATTTTCAGCATCCATCATTGCAATTGCATTGGTTTAACATAATAAGTCACTCTCAACCCTAGCTCTATTATACCGTGTTGCTGTTATAAACAGTGTCTGCTGTGTGGTTTTAGCCTTTTTTTAAATTATTTGCTATTTCTGTGTGGAGCAGACCCCCAGTGGAAGGACCTTAGTGGAAAACAAATGAGTCAGACAACATCTGTGAGCCTTAATTTGGCTCTAATGGTTCCAAGCTGCAATCAAGCAGTTACTTATTGACGTTATCGGATGTCAACTCCTTCCATTCATCCATCCATCTACTCATCCACTACTCATCCATTTATACCGTATTTACTTACAAAAAAAGGACGACTCCAGTGTTGGCCATGGCGTATGCCAGTCCCAAGATTCCACTTCCCATGATTGCATTGCCCAAGTTGAAGACTGACATCCCAAAAGAGGTTTTCCCCTCAAACTGATGCCAATGCAACATAGAGGAGAGGAATAAGCAGGTTAGCTACTGAGGTACTATATACAAGTATATATGTAGCTACAATAAGACTTTTGGCTTTGTTTGCACTAACATCTGTAAAGCGGGTGGTCTTCTTGTCCTCCATGCTTGATAAGAACTCCTGGCTCTCTGCGAGGTTGGCTTCTGTAGCTTCAGTTCTGTGGGGACTCATGGGAAAAAACACTGTCATAAGAACATGAAGTAACAACAGATTGTAACAAAGCCACTCAAGAACAATCCCTGGGTTCATCTGCAACAATATATTTCTTTTTAATAGAACAGGAACAGATTTAAATATCATTTTGCTTTTCTTTCCGTCTGCCCTAATTTCTACTCATGAGTAACATTGTGAAACAAACAGCACAAACACGTTCTCTGCTCATCATTGTTACATACCTGGCATTCTGAGTACTATTGGATATGATTTCCCTACAAACCAGTGTAGAGAGAGGCCATCCATCACCCAACGGGAGCACAAAAAGGAAGAACAACACCCTCAGTGATATTGTGAAAAATACAGGCAGGGGACCATCTGTACCAAAAGGATCAACAGTATCCTGGAGGGATACATTTTAATAGACGCATCTATTACTTAGAAGTAGGCTTAAAAGAAAATATTGGCAAGGAACCAGTGACTTAATAATTTAGGCATTTAGCTGACTCTCCTATTCAGCACAACTTACAATGAGTGAGCAGGTAGGGGTTCAGTGTCTTGCTCAAGGACACCTTTCTAGGACACATGGTGGTTGATGGGCACAATATTGGCTGTTGCAGGGGTTGTGCCTGGGACCTTCTAGTTACAGAACAGTCACTCCAACTACTGGGCCACCCTGCTGCCCCAGGCTGATAAATGAGCAGCCTCACTGTACCACAAAGTCAAATTAGCTGCTATACTGTATCTCTCCCCTATGTCTCTTGAGCACTATTTCTTTGGAGGCCTCCCACACTGATAACCTTTTATTAATTCCTGTGGCTGACCTACATTGAACTGCAGCCAGATACAGTGTACCTTGTTTCCTGTTACTCAGGGCCAGGTCTTTCCCATGCTGATGGAAGTGACCTCTTGTTTAGTAGAGATAGAATATGGGCATGAATGCAAGCTACATATATAGCACCCATTTTCATTTCATGTGCTGCTAACAAGGCACACAGCATATAATGTGACGTGATGCATGAGAGAAGATATATGACACCTCCAGTAAGTGGTAGGTCACAGCCATAAGTCAAAGCACCAAGTAACACTGACCACCTCTCCGAAATGACAACGACAATGACAATGACAACTAGGCTACAGTAAAGGACAGGCTCTTCATATGAAAGTTTCAGGTGACAAGTGTGACCACAAAGCAAATGTGTTATATATCAGTGCTCATAACTACTAAAAAAGCAAAAGTGCAGAAATGATTACATCATGCTTGAACTCTTTTACATATATATAGAGCGCAAGCTCCAACAACTTGTCAGACAAATGTTCCTAATGGATCAAGGTTCAATGTAGTCAATGGGAGCATACTTACTTCTCAGTGTTCTCTGCAGGTGGTGTTTTGGCTGATGCTGTGGTGTCATCCCCAGGCTCATGGCCTTTCCCATTAGGAATAGTGTTCACCTCAGCGGGGCCAGTTTCCACAGTCTCGGCTGGTTTATCCTCACTCATCTCTACCCTGGTGCCTTGGTGTGTATATAAGGGTGTGTCTGTTGAAATGTGTAAACTGAGGTTGTTTGCGTTGTTTGAATGTTTGGTGTTCTGTTAGTGAACTTTTTATTTTCCTCCTGAGATCTGTGGCAGAAAAGATAAGAGGCAGTTAGGAAAACATTTTAGCGTGAAACAGGCATTTTCTTTTTCTTTCCAGAGACTGGGCAGCCCCTTGTCCTTTTTTATGTATTTTTTGACAGTGCAGGTAACAGAGACAGGAAAGTAAGAAGAGGGAAACACAACAGTAAAACACGAGCCAGATTCACAAAATATCTAACAAAAGAGTTTAATAAAAAAGGTTTCTAATAAAAGAAGGTTTGTGTAATTCATATATGGCTGTGGTTACACTTTCATTCTCATTTCAATCCATCTTTTATCATTCGATCATGCCAAGATGCATTAAGGGACAGGTCTGGATGCAGAAACATCAGATTTTGTTCACATTGCTACTGGATCTTCAAAACCCAATATGGAAGTGGTCACAGTGTGATTGAAATTCAACGTAGTCTGGATGCAATCCAGCAAATATGTGCAAAACAAGCAATGTAAAGAGATGGGAGAGAGAAAACTGGTAAAAGGGGTGCAGACACAGATTTAAATGAATACTGCCAGACGGTAAAAATAACAGCCATTTTCAAGCCAATTGCAAACATACTGTGACTGTCGCCAAAGACTGAAGATAGATTTGCATTCCCAAAAAAAACAACAGGAAGTATAAGTCTTTTAAAATGTCAATCTCAATGTTTAGTCTAATCAATTCCAATCATAAATTGACAGACCAGTATGATGGCACTAGAAATGTCCTAATTCCTGGTTGCCAACCACACAAGACTTGTGGAAAGATAACGAGGCATGACACCCTGAGGCCATTGAAATGAGCCTGGAGCTTCCATAAAGCCCGATGGGGACGTGACTAAGTTCTAAATCACTTTCTAAGAGTGCTGGAGGAGTGGATATCAACAGAGACCACGATGTCAAGATGGAATAACACCACAAGATTCCTTGCAGACTTCTTGAACTTATTATGCACCAAAGTTGCCATCAAAACCAGATCAATGTCACAACTGTGAAAACATTGATGACGCAAGGTTTTCACCCTAATATTCTCTATTTTTGTGTCAATGTTTTTCTAACACCATTTTTGTTAAACCCTGATCTTGAAATTTTTACTTGGCTGACACCACTGTGCTTGATTAGTTTAGAATAACTGCAAGAAATCTTGACAGCCTAACACACAAACACTCTCTCGTCACTTAAAATAAAAACACCAACCATCATTATGACATTCAGAGAGTGGAGGTGGTAAATAAAGGCTGAGCATGCAGCTAAATGTGACACACTGGGCTTTGCCTCAGGCCTCTATATTCTGGGCCTCCTGCTGTGGTGTCTCAACCGATCTGCTGGTGTGTGTGACATGCATCTCCTGGATGCTTTTGACCAAGACTCCCTATCTGGCTGGCCCTGAAAGATCTCATTCACTATGCTGCCTAAACAGCAGTGAAGGGTAGAAGGGAGAGCAAGTTGGGGGGCTTAGAGGAGGTACACACACAAATAGTGGAACCCCCCACATGGAGATAAAAAGAGAAGAACCAGCTAGGACCAGCTAAGAACCAGTTCTAGCCCTCTTTGTGCCTCCATTTTTCTGCTTGTCACTTTTTCTCTTGGTTTCTCCTTTTATTGAGAAGGGTTCAACTTAGCAACAATGCTCAGGGTTTTCTGTACTACCACTCCTGGCAACCACTCAGCTGTCCTTTGCTCCCTCTTCCGCTTCACAGCCTGCCCTTTTAAGTATAGCTTTTTGTAAAATTATTTTAACACATCAAACAGGTGAATATACCCCTGGCCTTCATCTACTAGTCCCCTGATCCTGTGTTACCAACCACGTTTCTGTGAGCATTACTGCACAACCAGGCTTCTCAGTGTCTCTGGCTAAAGCCAGGCAACGTGTTTGGGCAGAAAAGGACAGCACACAATGGCACATGTTGTGCGGTTTCCTGGGAATGGAATGGAGAACAGTGATACTATTGTGCCAGGCATCATTATACTGCCAGGGGCCCCTTGGCTGTAGCTCGCCTGGCCACTGGAGAGGTTGAAAAGGTATTTCATTGGGCCCTAATTGAAAAGATGCCACCTTGAATTTGGCAAATGCCAGTAACCCGCGTTCACACGCAGTTGTAGCAAAGATGCTGACGGTAGCAATGGTAGAGGCAGGGCCACTCTCATGGGACAAATCACTAGACAGGACCATGCTGTCACTCACACAGTCTACAAATCATGAAGAGGCTGGGGGGAGCCATTGGAGGACAATATGCGATTGGCTGCCTGGGTTGCAAGGGCACCTCCTCAATGGCCTCAAGCAGTGGCGTTTCAAAACACCAGACCTGATTGGTTGGAGTCATGGGTCCTACAATCATTGTGCTGAATAAAAAAGGCAACACGTGACATTCTTGAAAATAGCTAAGAGTGAAAACACACTCATTCAGAAAGGCCTTTTATTCCTATAAGGCCTGCTTTCCAGTTTTCCAAGCTGAAGGTGAAATTAAAATAGACAATGTGTGGAGAGAAAGCTCCTTTAAAAGTAGGGCAAAGCTGTGCCAGCTGGGATACTAATATTGGGATTTATGGCTGGGAGGCCCACAGGTATTACTAGCTAAATATAGATAAACACAGCTAAACAATATAGCTAAATAAAAGAGCTAAATAATATATCAGACAGTAACAACAAGGTGGGCGAAGGTAGTTATGTGCTGTATGGGATTTTTTAATAGAGATCTATTGACATGGACATGTTTATGCAAATTCATAGATTGGACATGCCCATTTTCAAATTCATTGGTTTTCTAGCAATCGTGTTGTTTATCTAATTGACCTGGTTACGGTCGTCAGGCAAATCTGTAGAGCATGTATAGTTTGATATGGGTCCCCAGTGTCAGTCGGCCTTATATATGAAATATGGCCTTCAGAATTTGACATGTCATTATAGCACTCCCTTGAGCGAAAGTACATGAAACTTGGTACATATGTTTGAAATGTTTTTACAGGTAAACCTGCCAAGTTTCATACTGATTTTACAAATGTACTTTGCTCTACAAGCTATACTATGCTATTATATTATATGTTGACTAGTGCATAGTCCTAGAACATTTTTTTGTTATTTGTAGTGCCTTCTATGGGATAAATATGAATTGGCAATGCAGACATGCTTGAAGACCTCGGCTGAACATACACCGATCAGCCATAACATTAAAACCACCTGCCTAATATTGTGTAGGTGCCGCCAAAACAGCTCTGACCTGTCGAGGCAAGGACTCCACAAAACCTCTGAAGGTGTCCTGTGGTATGTGGCACGAAGACCTTAGCAGCAGATCCTTTAAGTCCTGTAAGTTGCGAGGTGGGGCCTCCATGGATCGGACTTGTTTTTCCAGCACATCCCAGAGATGCTCGATCGGATTGAGATCAGGGGAATTTGGAGGCCAAGTCAACACCTTGAACTCTTTGTCATGTTCCTCAAACCATTCCCGAACAATTTTTGCAATGTGGCAGGGGGCATTATCCTACTGAAAGAGGCCACTGCCATCAGGGAATACCATTGCCATGAAGGGGTGTACTTGGTCTACAACAATGTTTAGGTAGGTGGTACGTGTCAAAGTAATATCCACATGAATGCCAGGTCCCAAGGTTACCCAGCAGAACATTGCCCAGAGCATCACACTGCCTCCGCCGGCTTGCCTT